>CM053509.1:93297796-93327709 GCA_028627145.1 Eidolon dupreanum | reverse complement strand
ACAACTATCATTTTCATATTTGTAATGGTAAACACACACCAAAGATTCAGAACTGAAGTATATAACATTAAACAAGAAGAACCAGAGGCAAACCCCACAAAAGCCAACCAAAATAAAACAAAAACACAAGGACAAGGAAGCAATGGAAACACTGAGCTACCAGAAAGCAAAAGATAAAATGGCTATAAGAAGACTTCATATTTCAATAATCACCCTAAATGTAAATGGACTGAGCTCACCAATAAAAAGGCATAGAGTTGCCGAATGGATCAAAAAACAAAACCCAACCATATGTTGCCTCCAGGAGACACATCTCAGCTGCAAAGACCAATATAGACTCAAAGTGAAAGGATGGAAAATGATATTTCAAGCAAATGGCATTCAGAGAAAAGTGGGAGTAGTGGTACTAATATCAGATGAAATAGACTTCAAAATTAAAAAGGTAAAGAAAGATACTGAGGGACACTTCATAATGATAAAGGGAATCATGCACCAAGAAGACATAGCACTTATTAATATCTGTGCTCCCAATCAGGGAGCACCGAAATATGTAAAGCAATTACTAACAGAACTAAAGGGAAAAACAGACCAAAACACTATCATAGTAGGGAACCTAAATACCCCATTGTTGGATATGAACAGATCATCCAAACAAAATCAATAAGGAAATAACATCCTTAGATGACACATTAGACCAACTGGACATAATTGACATTTACAGAGCCTTTCATCCCCAAACAGCTGCTTATACATTCTTCTGTAGTGCACATGGAACAATCTCAAGAATCAACCACATACTGGGACACAGAAATAGCCTCAACAATTATAAGAGGGTTGAAATCATACCAACTATATTTTCTGATCATAATGCTTTGAAACTAGACATCAACTGCAAAAATAAATCTGGAAGAACCACAAATAAATGGAGATTAAACAACATGCTACTGAAGAATAACCGGGTCAGGGAAGAAATAAAAAGATCAAGAGATACATAAAAATGAATGATAATTATAGTACAACATATTAAAACTTTTGGGGCATGGCAAAAGCAGTCATAAGAGCAAAGTTCATATCATTACAGGCCTATCTCCAAAAAACAAGAATGAGCCCAAATAAACAACCTAATGATTCATCTTAAGAAACTGGAAAAGGAAGAACAAATGAGGCATAAAGTCAGCAGAAGGAAAGAAATAATCAAAATTAGAGCAGAAATAAATGAAATTGAAAACAAACAAACAAAAAAAAACAGAAAAAAAATACAACAATGAGCTGGTTCTTTGAGAAGCTTAATAAAATTGACAAACCCCTGGTTAGACTCACTAAAGAAAAAAAGAGAAAGGACACAATTAAGCAAAATCAGGGATGATAGAGGGGGAAATTATGACTGATATCGCAGAAATACAAAGGATCATGCAAGAATACTATGAAAAAGTATATAATAAGAAATTTAATAACCTAGAAGAAATGGACTAGTACTTAGAAAAATACAGCCTTCCTAGACTGAATCAAGAAGAGATGGAAAATCTAAATAGACCAATCAGTAGTATGGAAATTGAAACAATCATCAAAAACCTACCAAAAAGTAAAAGTCCAGGACCAGATGCCTTCACTAGTGAATTCTACCAAACATTCAAAGAATATTTAATACCTATTCTCTCCATATTCTTGCAAAACATCAAAGAGGAGGCAATACTTCCTAACTCATTTTATGAGGCCAATATTATCTTAATACCAAAACCTGATAAAGATAACACAAACAAACAAAACTACAGACCAATATCTCTTTCATGAACACAGATGCAAAAATCCTAAATAAGATACTAGCGAACCGAATACAGCAACATATGAAAAAGATTATACACCACGATCAAGTGGGCTTCATCCCAGAGGCACAGAGATAGTTCAACATACATGCATCGATTAATGTGATACACCGTATAAACAAATTAAAAAATAAGATTATATGATCATATCTATAGATGCAGAAAAGTCTTTGACAAGATACAGCACCTATTTATGATCAAAACACTTAACAAAATCAGTATAGAAGGAAAGTACCTTAACATAATAAAGGCCATATATGACAAGCCCTCAGTCAACATTATACTTAATGGTGAAAAACTAAAAACCGTCCCTCTAAGATCAGGAACAAGGCAAGGCTGTCCACTATCACCACTGTTATTCAATATAACATTGAAGGCCCTAGCGAGTGCAATCAGGCAAGAGAAAGGTATGAAAGACATCTAAATAGGAAACAAACTAAATAGAAATCAAACTGTCACTATTTGCGGATGACATGATTCTCTGTATAGAAAACCTTAAAGACTCCACAAGAACACTACTAGAAACAATAAGCAAATACAGTAAAGTTTCTGGATACAAAAATCAATGTTCAAAAATCCTTAGCATTCATATACTCTAATAACGAAGTGTCAGTAAAAGAAGTGGAAAAAATAATTTCTTTTGCAATTGCAACAGCCACAAAAAAAAAATACCTAGAATAAATCTAATGAAACGTGAAGGACCTATATAATGAAAACTATAAGACCCTATTAAAAGAAATTGAAGAAGATACAAAGAAGTAGAAAGATATTCTGTGTTCTTGGATTGGAAGAATCAACAGTTAAAATGACCGTATTACCTAAAGCATTATACAGATTTAATGGAATCCCATCAAAATCTCATTGGCATTTTTTAAAGAAATAGAACAAAAAATCATCAGATTTGTATGGAAGCACAAAAGACCCCAAATTGCCAACTCCATCGCAAGAAAAAAGAATGAGGCTGGAAGCATCACTCTGCCCGAGTTCAAATTATACTACAAAACAACAGTATTCAAAACAGCATGATATTGTCAGAAAAATGGACACATGGACCAGTGGAACAGAATCGAGAGTCCAGAAGTAAACCCATATTTATATGGGCAAATAATTTTCAATAAAAAAGCCAAAACCATACAGTGGGGAAAGGAAAGCCTCTTCAATAAATGGTGCTGGGAAAACTGGAAGACCACTTGCAAAAGAATGAAACTAGGTTGTTGTCTATCACCACACACCAAAATTAACTCAAAATAGATTAAGGATCTGAATATAAGACCTGAAACAATAAAATGCATAGATGAAAACATAGGAAGGAAACTCAAGGACTTTGGACTTAAAGAGGATTTTATGAATTTGACCTCGTAGGCAAAGAAAGGAAAAGCAAAAATAAATGAATAGAACTACATCAAACTAAAAAGCTTCTGCTCAGCAAAAGAAACCATCAACAAGGTAAAGGGACAACCATATGAATGGGAAAATATATTTGCAAGCGATGCCTCTGATAAGGGCCTAATATCCAAAATATACAAAGAACTCATACTACTCAATAACATCAAAAAAACAAACGATCCAATCGAAAAATGGGCAGAGGACCTGAACAGACACTTCTCCCTAGAGGACATATAAATGGTTAACAAATATATGAAAAGATGCTCAACATCGCTAGCTATTAGGGAAATGCAAATCAAAACCACACACAATGAGATACCATTTCACACCTGTTAGAATAGCTATAATGAACAGAACAAGTAATAACAAATGTTGGAGAGGATGCGGAGAAAAAGGAACTCTCATACACTGCTGATGGGACTACAAATTGGTACAGCCTCTATGGCAAACAGAATGAAGGTTCCTCAAAAAACTAAGAATTGATCTACCGTATGATCTAACAATCCCTCTACTGGGTAATTTACCCCAAAGAGTTGAAAACCCATATCCAAAAAGATATTTGCACACCAATGTTCATAGCAGCACTATTCACAGTAGCCATGATATGGAAGCAACCGAAATGTCCTACGATAGATGATTGGCTAAAGAAACTGTGGTACATGTATACAACAGAATATTACTCAGCCATAAGAAGAAATGAATTACTGCCATTTGTGACAACCTGGATGGACCTCTAGATACTCATGCTAAGTGAAATAAGCCAGACAGAAAAAGTTGAAAATCACATGATATCACTTGTATGTGGGATATAAACCTAAAAGCAACAAATGAACAGGACAAACAGATTCAGGAACATGGACAATGGACTAGTGGTTACCAGAGGGTAGGGGATGGGGAAAGAGGGAGGAGGTAGACAGGGTAAAGAGGGTCAAATATAGGGGTGTTGGGGGAGGGTGAAGTGGGTAAAGGGGATCAAATATATGATAGCTGAAGGAAACTGTACTCTGGGTGGTAATCACACAATGGAATATATAGCTGTCAAATTATAATGTACATGTGAAAATCATAATTATATTAACCAATGTTACCCCAGTAAACTTAAAAAAATAATAAAATGTTAAAAAAGCAAATCTTGTGGCATTTAGTATATTCACAATGTTACGCAATCACCATATTTATCTAGTTCCACAACATTTTCCTCACCCCACATGAAAACCTGTACGTATTAAGCTGTTGTTCCCTATACCCTCCCCACCCCATCCTCTGGCAACCACCAGTCAGCTTCTGTCTCTATGAATTTTTCTATTCTAGGTGTTTCATATAAATGGAATCTAATATGTGACATTTATTGTCTGGCTTCTTAGCATGTTTTTAAGATTCATCTACAAATTAGGATGTATCACTATTTTATTCCAGTAGTATTTCATTATATCTGTATACCACAATTTGTTTACCCATTTATCCACTGATGGATGTTGGGCTGTTTCTACTGTTTGGCTGTTGTTAATAGTGTTGCTATGAACATGTTTGTTCATATACTTCTTAGACTACCTTTTTTTAAAATTAAATTTATTGGGGTGACATTGGTTATTAAAATTATATAGGTTCAAGTGTACATTTGAATAACACATCATATGTATATTGCATTGTGTGTTCCACCCAAAGTTAAATTTCCTTCAGTCACCATATATTTGACCCCCTTTATTATATATATGTACCACATCTTTATCCAGTTATCTATTGAAGGGCACTTTGGTTGTTTCCATGTCTTGACCACCACGAATAATGCTGCAGTAAACATCGAGATGCATATATTTTTATGGATAAATGTTTTCAGATTTTGGGGGTAGATACCCAGAAGAGGGATTGCTGGGTCATTTGGTAATTATATTAATGTTTTTTGAGAAACTTCCATACTGTTTTCCGTAGTGGCTGCACCAGTCGATATTCTCACCAGTATTGTATGATGGTTCTTTTCCCTCACAACCTCTCCAGTGCTTATTATTCCTTGTCCTGTTGATATTAGCCATTCTAACGGGGTGTGAAGTTGTATCTCATTATGGTTTTGATTTGTATTTCCCTAATAGCTAGTGAAATTGTGCATCTTTTCATACCTCTGTTGGCCATTTGTATGTTTTTTGGGGGAGAAATGTCTGTTCAGGTCCTCTGCTCATTTTTTAATTGGATTGTATTGTTGTTGACTTGTATGAGTTTTTTTTTTTTTAATATATTTTGGATATTAGCCACTTAAGGGAGGCATTGTTTGCAAATATCTTTACCCATTTAGTAGGTTGCCTCTTTATTTTGTTGATGGCTTCTTTTGCTGTGCAGAAGCTTTTTAGTTTGATATAATCCCATTCATTTATTTATTTTTGCTTTTCCTTCCCTTGCCTTTGAGGTCAAATTCATAAAATCCTCTCTAAATCCAAGGTCCAAGAGTTTAGTACCTATGTTTTCTTCTATGTAATTTATTGTTTCAGGTCTTATATGTAGGTATTTGATCCATTTTGAGTTAATTTTGATATATGGCGATATAGCAGTCTAGTTTCATTCTTTTGCATGTGGCTTTCCAATTTTCCTAGCATCATTTACTGAACAGGCTTTCTTTTTTCCAATGAATGTTTTTGGCTCCTTTGTCAAAAATTATTTGCCCATATATACTGGAGTTAATTTCTGGGCTCTCGATTCTGTTCCATTGATTTGTGTGTCTGTTATTCTGCCAGTACCATGCTGTTTTGATTATTGTTGCTTTGTAATATAATTTGAAGTCAGGCAGTGTCATACCTCCAGCCGTAAATTTTTTTCTTAGAATTGCTTTGGCTATTTGGGGTCTTATGTATGAGAACTTGCTGCTTCACCTTGCACTTTATGTTATGGATGGAGATAGTTTCTTCCTTTAAACCTCATGAACCAATTTTTGCTTACTTCATACTGTTCTTCTGCAGCTTCCTTACCTCTCTCAGCTTTCACAGAATTAGAGAGAGTTAGGGCCTTGCTATAGATTAGGTGTTGGCATAAGGGAATGTTATGGCTGGTTTGATCTTTCTAGACCACTAAAACTTTCTCTGTATGAGGCTCTTCTGCTTTTCTATGATTCATGTGTTCATGGAGTAGTACTTTTAATTTCTTTCAAGAACATCTCCTTTGCATTCATAATTTGGTCAGCCATTTGGTGCAGAAGGCCTAGATTTGAGGCTGTCTTTGAGTTCAACATGCCTTTCTCACAAAGCTTAATGGTTTCTAGCATTTGATTTAAAGTGAGAGACATGCAACTCGTACGTTCACTTGAACACACTTAGAAGCTGTTGTGGGGTTATTAATTGGCCTGGTGTCAATATTGTTGTGTCTCAAGGAATAGGGAAGCCTGAGAGAGGGAGAGAGATGGGGAATGGCCACTTGATGGACCAGTCACAGCACACACATTTCTTGATTAAGCTTGCCATCTTCTTTGGGTGCAGTTCAAAGCACCCAAAACACTTCGGATAGTAACAGCAAAGATCATTGATCACAGATCTTCATACCAAATATTATAATAATAATAAAGTTTGAAATACAGTGAGAATTACCAAAATATGATGCAGAGACACAAAATGAGTAAATGCTGTTAGAAAATGGCACCAATAGACTGGCTCGACACAGGGTTGCCACAAACCTTCAATTTGTAAAAAACAATATCTTTGAAGGACAATAAAGGGAAGCACAATAAAATGAAGTATGGCTGTGTTGCTTCATACGAAATGCAAGTACCTTACAACAAAGCATCCCCAATTCCTTCATCTTGTTCCTTATAATATTCTTGTCATTTATTTCACTTATTCATAAGCTATAGTCACTGAGTACATCATTATTTTGAACAAATTGCTATTTGTTAAGAGTGATTAAGATGAGAAAAATAAAAGTTTTTATTTTCACTTATTCTTTCTCTAACACTTTTCCATTGTTTATGTTGATCTGAGATTTTGACTTATATTGTTTTCCCTCCCTCTGTAGAACTTCTTTTACTATTTCTTGCAAGGCAGATCTATTGACAACAAACCCCTCAAATTTTGTTTGAGAAAGTCTTTATTTCTTCTTCACTTTTAGGGATAATTTTGTTGTATACAGATTGCTAGGATGGTAGATTTTTTATTTTAGCATTTTAAATATTTTACTCCACTCTATTCTTGCTTGCATACTTTCTAAAGAGAAATCTATTGTAATTGTTATCCTTGCACCTCTGTGGGTATGTGTTTTATTCCTGTGGTGTCTTTCAAGATTTTCTTTGTCTTTGATTTTCTACAGTATAAATACAACATACGTAGGTGTAGATTTTTGGTGTTTATCCTGCTTGGTATTCTCTGAACTCTCTGGATCTGGTTTGGTGGTGGTTATTAGTTTTGAAAACTTCTGTCATTTTTGAGTCAAATACATTTTTTTTTCAGTTTCTTTCTCTCTTCTTCTGGTATTCCCATTATTTGTATGTTATGTCTTTTATATTTATCCTACAATTCTTGGATATTTTGTTTTGTCATTTTTATTTTTGCTACTTTTTCTTTTTGAAATTAACTTTTGGAAATTTTTATTGATTTATCTTTAAGCTCACAAATTCTTTCCTTGGTTATATCAAGTCTATTTGATGAGTGCATCAGTGGCATTTTATATTTTGGTTATAGTGCTTTTTATTTTTAGCATTTACTTTTGATTCTTCCTTAGATTTTGCCATCTGCTTATATTATTCATCTGTTCTTGCATGTTGCTCACTTTTTCCATTAGTCTTTAGTATGTTTATTATAGTGATTTTAGATTCTTGGTCTGAATATTCCAAAATATCTGCCACAACCAAATCTGCTTCTGTCTCTTCAGACTGTGTGTTTTATCTTTTATGATGCATTGTAAATTTTGATTAAAGCTTGACATGGTGTACTGAGTTAAAGAAACTGAGGTAAATGTGAGATTTTATGTTTAACTGACTAGTAGTTATACAATGTTTACTGTTTGGCATAGCCGTGGGAGTCAGAGACTAAAATATCCTCTGGTGTCCTTGTTTTTTTTCCTCCTGTTGTTGGATTTCCCTAGAGATTTCGTAAATAAGGTCTGAGGCACGAATTTCCTTAGGTTGTAATTCCCTATTATACAGGAGCCCTACTGAGGTGGTGTGAGAGGTGTGAGTGAGTAGAAAATATTCTATAGTCTGTGATTGGGTCCCAGTCTTTAATGAGCCTGTGTACTTGGGCCATGACTTTTGCAAATTCTTTGTACAACCCTCTCCATAGCCCTCCCCACCAGGTGGGACACAAAGACTAAAGGAGGCTGGAGTTGGGGATTTCTCTTCTCCAAAGGCAGTTAGGCTGTCAAAAAAAAAAAATCCCAATAAATTAGGCTCTGTTAAAATAATTTTTTAAGATGGTAGGCTTTTTTAAAGTAGAGTAGATGCTCTCGGCATATTTAAAATGGTTATATTCTCCCTCCTCCTACGGGAAGCAGAAGGGGATTTTCTCTGATCTACAGTCTGAGAATCAATAAGTTTCCTGGAGGAAAAATTCATGAAGGTTTGGGGTCCCCCTATGACTGGACCCCCTGGAGTTTTAACTGGCAAACTCATTGACACACTAAGCCGCTAGCACTTCATCAGTTACAATGTAAGTTCTCCTACACCAGTACTGGACTGACTCTGACAGCTAGCTTCACTCAGGTAAACTGTGAATCTCTGTATCTGCCTGTCTCTCCAATTTTAAGGATACTATTTTACTCTTGACCTTGATTTTCTGATGGGTATAAAAAGAGTTGTTAACTTTCAGTCTGTTCCATTTTTTTTTCTTGTTTTAACAATAGGAACAATGACTTCCAGTTTTCTTATACTGCAGACTAGAAACAGAAAGCCTCTAATTCTTGTGTTTCCCCGCCCCTGCCACCCCCCATCAGTTCCATAGTTTGTCTTAGGTTGACTTTGGCAAAGAGAGCCAGCAGCCCATGCCTGTGCACCACTGGCAAGGTCCCCAGTGGCGGACCTTTGAAGTCCCTCTCTCCACCAATGATGTCAGTGCCTCTCCAGGCCTAGCTCCCAGGCTCACTGGCTTCTTATTTTCTCTGCTCAGCCCTTTTCACCCACTCTGGATATGATCTCTACCCCTACCTTACTCTCTCTGTTTGAGAGTTGAATTCAGGGGCTCACTCTTTGGACAGGTCAGAGTAAGCCTTTCCCAGGTGTCTGAGGCAAGGTCAGACAGGGTAACAGGCATCTGGGTGCAGCCAGCAGGACCAAAGATGTTTAAGCTCTCTCAAGGGAGATCTAGGTTTGAATTCCTGTTCCACTACTTACTACCAACATCATCTCTTAAAAGCTACTTAACCCTACTAGGTTTCAGTTTATTTTTTAAAAGAAACTAAACCAGAATACTGAGCACTAAATTTGTTTCAGGTAATGGGAAAACTGGCTGGGCAGAAGCTAAAACTTGATTGATCTCTTTGTGTATGAGATATGTGTTGGGATCACTTGGTTAGAGGTGTGAAAACATTAGAGGGGCAGAGAATCACCTAACTCCAGGAATAGGGTATGTGAAGGCCAGACTCCAGGCACAGCCTGCCTAAGGCTGCTACATTTGGGGGCAGAGTGGGTCAGGAGCAGTGGAGTGGCTAATACTCCAGCTGCACTGCCAGAGCTCCCTGACCTTGTGGAGAACGTGTGAGAACCACATGCTGTCTTGATAACTGACTGACATCCAGGGGTCTGAGCCACCCTGCCCGAGACCTCATAACTGAGTTCACTATCAAGGAAGAGAAGATTCATCGTCCTTCCAGAGACAACTAAGCTCTTAAGGGCTGATGCTGGTGGTGGGTGCCCAGCTGTGCATAGTGGTGCCACCCTGGTGAAGGTCCAGCCAGAGGGACAGCCAGAGACAGGGACTGCCAGCAATGCCTATACAAGTGCAGACATTGAGAAGGCAGTTCCTCAAGGCCTCCCAAGATTAGATTGAGAAGGGAGTTCCTGTGCAAGTTCCTGACTCAAGCCAGCAAGATCCCAGTGTTAATGGGTATGTAAGTCCATTTGTATCCACCTACTGCTAAGGGTCCAGAATATTTGGGAAATGCCAGTACTGGAAAGAATTTGTACTGAACCCTTTTGGCATCTGGTCCATACTGAATATGTGCTGAATGGGAGCACTTTCTCATGGGTTTTGAAGGCTGGGGTGGGTGCACTGTGAGGCCTGCTGAGGTCCTGGGGCTTCACAAGGTCCCTATGTCAGGAAGATTGGCAGGAAGGGCGATCTAGGATATTGATTCAAGGCCTACTGCGTGGTCACTAAATCCTGGGTTATCTAAGTAGAAAAGGTGACATAAGGGTCCAGCTACCATAAGTATATGGATAACTCAGAGTGGGCTATCTTGGGGCCTTGAACAGAGGGAGCAGTTTCTCATGGGATTAGGGGCCCTGGAGGTAGGCAGTGGGTTGGGCCCCTTCATATTGAGAGAGTGGGGCCATGAGGACAGGTAAGGAGGGTGCTGTGAGATGACTCTAGAAGCAGAGTTCTGAGAACTGCAGGCCTAAACCTTGGCTCTCAGTCTGGCATTTGGTCTTCTCTGTCTGCTCTGAATCACTCTTTCAGACCTCTGTACCACAGGCAAACCCCCTACCTCATGGCCTGGGACATGGACCCTAGTCCAGCTCAATTGCCCTGCACTCTGGGAGCTTCCCTCCATGTTCACTGGCAGTTGGTCCTCCTCCTCCTCCAAACTCCAGGTGTGATATTTGTCTATTTCAGGGAAGACCCTTGCTCCCTTGTACGCGGACTCCTGGCAAAATGTCTTACTTCCTGTTATGGGCTGAATCGTGTCCCTTAAAATCCATCTGTTGGAGTCTTAACACTCAACACCACAGATTGTGACTGTATTTGAAGATATGGTCTTTCAAGAGGTGATAAACTTAAAATGAGGTCACTAGAGTGGGCTCTAATCCAGTCTGATTGGTGTCCACATAAGAAAAGATTAGGACACAGACACATACAGAGGGAAGGTTGCATGAGGACACAGGGAGAATCGGCCATCTGCAAGTTAAGGAGAGAGGTCTCAGGAGAAACCAACTCTACCCACACCTTGATCTTGGATTCCCAGCCTCCAGAACTGTGAGAACTGAGATAAATTCCTATTGTTTAAGCCACCCAGGCTGTGATGTTTGTTATAGCCATCTGAACTGACTAATACAATTTCTCTGAAGCCCTGCATGTTCCCCACAGAAGTGGAGTCTGTGCATGAAAATATCTTGTTCTCTCCCATGCTTGTGGCCTGGCTCCCTCAGTGTCCCCATCCTTGCCTTCCTCCTGGGACAGTCTCCCTGCCAGGACTTTTTTCCTTGCCCAAGGAGCCAGATGACTGACCCTGAAGAAAAGGAGAAGGGAGAAGGGGCAGTGAGACTCTGATAAAAAACTGGATGAATCTTTTTTTTTTTTTTTTTTTTTTAGGCTTAGTTTGGGGTAGGGGCATTGCAGGTGATGGACAGGAAAGCTAAGAAACAAGGAACCACTGAGAACTGGTGGGGTTAAGGGAGGGGAGGCATGAAAGGTTTCAGTGTGGAGACAGGGGCCTGAGGCAGACAGTAGGAGCAGAGGGGCTCAGTGGTTCACTGTAGGGCCTGCCACATGGCCCTGAAAATAAACATCAGTGGAAGCCAGGCCTGTGGAGTCATGAGGGTTGTGCCAGGCCCTGGAGAGCTTGCAGCCTGCAGAGGCTGGTATGAAAACTGGGTGGGATCGGGAAGAGGTGTGAGCCTCTGGATATTGTCGATCCAGTCAGTGAAGTAGGTGATGTTGGTGAAGACACTGGGGTAGATGGGGTGCCGGCAGTCCAAGCCCCAGCTGGCCAGCCCCACCAGAACCCAGGAACTGAGGAGGTCACAGACGAGGGGACCCCCGGAATCACCCTAAGAAAGAGAGGAGAGTTAGTGGAACAACAGAGTTGGAGACACTAGGTGGCCAGGTGGGGCTTATAAGTCTCCACTGTCCAGGTCACACTTGCATAACCCTCTTGTATAACCACCCAATGCGGACCCCATCCAAGTCACCCTGGTGGACACTGGTTTCACACTTCAAAGAGCTTCTGATTGACTCTCAGGAAGATCATGTATCTAAATCTATCAACAGGGGGACTCCACCTTCTATCCCTGCCCCAGGAAGGGTTGGTGGCCCAGGACAAGACACTGCCGAAGTCAGATTGGAGACAGGTGTATAGACAGGGCCTGCTGAAACCTCCACAGACCCCCAACTCCTCCCACACCCTGCACTATAGTGGCTTTTCACCACCTGGGCCCTCTTGTTTTCATTCACTTAGGCCTTTGGTTTTCTCTCAACTTCTTCAGAAAATTCCCAGGTCCAGGCCTGGCAGAGGCAACTTGCATTGCTGGGGAAGAGGGCAGGTGTCCCCAGAAAGCTGCTGGGGGTTACTGGAGTCCTGAGATGCTCTCAGGGAAGGACCCGCAAGTTAGAAGTCCCCTCACTTTCCTGGCCAAAGGGAGGCTGTCGTCCTTGGGAGTTGGGAGAGCAGTAGCCACAGCTGCCCTGGACCACTCTTCCACCTACCCATCCAACCTGCAGTGGAGCGTTGAAGGCAGCCTGTGCTCTTGGGATCACAGAGTTGAAAAGACAAGGGCTCCACCCTCAAGGCACTTTTGTAAACAAGCTAAGAAGCCTGCCGTGATCAGATGTGAAACATGGAAACAAGCCATGGAAGGGACAGGGACAGAGAGGGTATCTCAATCAGTGATGGCATAAGGTTCTTCTGAGCTGAGACTCCAAACAGGAAACAACCCACTTTTCTGATGCAGGAGCAGATGGAGCAGGCAGAAGAAACAAAGAAGGAGAGGACTTGCCAGATGGATGGGAGAAAGAAAAGCGAGGCCATGTGGAGGGTGAGAAGGGTAGACACAACATGGATTCAGGGTCTTATGGCAGGAGTCCTGGTTTGCCTGGTGTAGAACTTTAGGTGTCAGTGGCAGTGGGCGGGGAGTCGTGGGTAACCTGACCAGTCTAAGTGGATCTCTCAGGAGTGCTATGGGTAACAAATAGTGCTAAACTCGTTAAAGAGAGACCAGCCAGGAGGTGGCTAAAGGTAAGAGATGAGAGATTATTGATGGAGAGGAGCCAGGGTGTTGAGAAAGTCAGATATGGGATAATGTTTTTATGAAAGAGCCAACAGGACCTGTCAAATCATAACCTTCCTCATGAACAAGGGAGAAGGTGCAGAGAGAGAAGGGAGCAGGCTGAGCACAAAGCCCTGGGATCTCTAGCATTTAGAGGCAGGAGGGGACCAGGAGCAGAGTGTGTAACTGGCAAGTCTTGAAGCCCAAGAAACAGGAGCAAGACCAGCTGAGGGGCCCAGTGAAAGAGGACTCAGGACCACCTTGCTCTGGCAAGACAGGCTGGTAGAGATGCTGGCTGCATGGCTTTGGTGGTATGGTGGACACATTTGGGTGGAGTGGGTTAAAGAGACTTGGTACTGTTGGGAGGAGTCTTGGGAAGGGAGGCAGAGAAACTGGGCAGTAGTGAGATAGAGATTGATGTCCTGAGTTTACATAGGAGTCGTGAAAGGAAGGGACAGAAGACAGGAACCAGGAGAGCCTCTTGAGTGACCAGTGCTCCAGGAGGGGCCAGCTGGACCTGAGGCTCAGGAGAGATGGAGGAAGAAGGGTGGGGAATGCAGGGCTTGGAAGTTGAGTAGGCCTTAGTCTGACTGCTTCAGTGTTCTCAGTGAAATAAGAAGTAAGCTCCCTAGATGGCGGGGCTGGGGAAGGGTGGCTAGAAGGGCTGGCTGAAAAATGGCCCCCAAAGATATACATTCTCATCCCTGGAATCTGTCACTATGTTACCTTACATGGCAAAGAGACATTGCAGAAGTGGTTGAATTGAGGATCTTAAAATAAGATTATCGTGCGTTACCTGGGTGGGTCCCCATGAGGCAAGAGAGATGCAGGAGGTCAGAGTCAGAGAAGGTGATGTGATGACAAAGCAGAGGCTGGAGTGATGCATTTGGAAATGAAGGAAAGGACCATGAGCCAAGGAATGCGGGCAAACTCTAGGAGCTGGGAGAAGCCGGGAAAAAGAAACAGTCTCGCCTAGATCCTCAGAAGGAACCATCACTGCACACACCTTGATTTTAGACTTTGGACCTCCAGAAATGTAAGATAATAAATTTCTGTTGTTTTAGCCACCCAGTTTGAGGTGATTTTTCACAGCAACCCCAAGAAACTCAAACATGGTGTCTTCCTGGAGAGCAAGACTGCACCTTCACTGCCTCTGCCCCTCGATGGTCCCCACCTGGCGTGCCCTTCGCCCTCCCCATAGTGTACCCAACCCCAGCTGTTTGAGAGCAAGGGAAGGCCTGGTGCCTGTCCGAGGTGGTGGTTCCTGTCCACTCCAGACCTCAGCAATTCATGCAGACGAGCCATGTGGTTGCCAAAATCACACTGGATTCTGGGCTAGTCTTGGGGAGAAGGGAAAAGGTGCATCAGCCTCCTGGCCCTAGGGGAGTGCTCAGAAAGCAGAGGAAACATCAACACTGAGGGATCCTGTGCCAAGTGAGCTGTGGTTTGCACTACTGTAGAGACGGAGCAGACTATGTGTGTGTATGTCTGGCTAGGCCAGAGCAGTGACTTCCACCTTAGGTGACGGGTGAACAACAGACCCTAAGGATGGGTCTAAGACCCTAAGATGAGTACAGTTCAGTGGGAGGCAGCCCAAGTCAGAAAAATGACAGCCAGCACTTGTTAAGCACCTACTAAATGCCAGGCACCCTGCTAAATTTTCTACAGGAACTTTATAAAGTGGAGGCTGTTAGCAACCCCATTTCATGAAGAGACATAAGGAAGATCACGGTGCTAGTAAATGACAGATGGAAAACTAGAACCATGTCTGTCCTGCCCCTCAGTCTGAGAGCACTGAGTCACCCTATGGCCCGGCTCTCCACAGAGCTGTTGTTGGGTGCCCAATGTAGAGGGAGGGACACTGCAGGGGAGAGAAGAGAGCCCCAGGGTGGAGGGTAGGGGCCAGAGCAGGCGTCCTAGCAGAAGATGAATCCAGGTGGAATCTCAAGGACAGGACACAGTGACTGAAAGGCTGAAGAAGGAGGGAGGGACTCCCAGGTGTCCAGCTTTTTGGTGTCCTCAGGCTGGGGAGAAAGTAGGGAGGAAGTGGGTTCAAGGGGCACTTATGGATGTCCAGTAGGCAAGCAGACAAGAAGTGCTGGCCCTGAGATCCACGGGCATGGCCTTTGTAGGAGAAGGCAGGTAGAAGACCAGGCTGAAGGGAGGTCTAGGGTAATAGCCACATGGGGACTTTGGGGCTAAACCCTTTGTTCCACCTCTGTGTGCAGCTGACCCTCTGAGAAGTATGGGCCAGGCCAGATAGCCAGCAGGTTGATACCACTGGCTGTGGACTGGGAACCAAGAAACCTGCATTTACCTTCCAGCAGGAGGGCAGGTGGCCAAGCTTCCTTTCTCCACCTCAGAAGCCCACTGGGCAGTAATGAAAGAAGCTGTCCAGGAGATCATCCCATGGGCCAGGTGCATCTCATCCCTCCTGTCTGCCTCTCCTGGGGCCACCATAACATGTCACCACAAAGTGGGTGGCTTGAAAAACTATCGAAACTCATTCTCCCATCCTTCTGGAGGCCAGAAATCTGAAACCAAGCGTCTCCATGTCTTTCCCTCTTACAAGAACACCAGTCATTGGATGCAGGATCATTTGGTAAATCCAGAATGATCTCATCTCTGAATTCTTAACTAATCACAACTACAAAGACCCTGTTTCCAAGTAGGGTCACATTCTGTGGTTCCAAAAGGACATGGATTTGGGAGACACTGCTCAACCCACTACACCATCTTTTCAACAGTCCCGCGGAGGCCTCAGGACCACACACTGTGAAGGAGGACACAGGCTCAGAAGGTAAAGAGGCCGCTTGAGATCACAGAGTAGACATGTGGCAGAGCAGTGTCCCTGACTCCAGAGCCCTGACGCTTTCCCCTTCCCTCCATGGCACCATCTGTGCGAGAGCTCAAAGCACCAGTGCCAGCTCAGGAGGCTGGGCTCTGATCCAGGGGTGCTGTGGAGGCAGGTTTGGGCTTGGAGTCAGAACAGTGGGTCAGGTTGTGCTGCCTTACTTTAGGCTAGCCACTATCCCTCTCTGGGCCTGTTTGCCCACCTATAAAATGAAACATAACAGAGAACAATAAAAACATTCATAATCCATATGTCCAACAGTGAATTCATGTCCAGAACATACAGATACACCAAGAGCCTCTAAAAGAAAAATACAAAAACTCAATTGAAAAATAGGAGGGGAAAAAAACTTGAAGAGAAACTTTACAGAAGATATCCAATGACAATAAAATAATGAAAATATATTCAACTAAATTAGTCTTCAGGAAAATGTGAATTAAAACCACAATAACATGTCACTCCGCACCCACCAAACTAAGAAAAAGATAGAAAGTGCCAAGCATTGGCAAGGATAAACTCATCCACTGCTGGCAGGAGAAAACTGGTGCGACCACTTTGGAAGTGTTTGGTGACATCTGCCAAAGCTGAACATCTGCAAACATTTTAATCCAAAAATTGTGCTCATGGGCTTCTGTGAAATGGAATGTGAAATACGAAACACTTGGAAATGAAATCACATGAAAAGCTTGGAAACTACTAAAATACCCATCAAGCACAGAACTGATCACAGAATTCAATTCACACAACAGAGCAGTGAGAATGAACCAACTATAACTGCGTGTGATAGTGTGGATGAAACTCACAAATACAATGTTAAGACATGAAAGATGGCCAACTGGGAATAAATTCCATTTATAGAACATCAGGAATCTAAATGTTAAAAGTGAAGATAGTGGTTCCCCAGGGCATTAGTGACAGGAAAGGGGCATGAATGATTAGGGCATCCAAAGAGTTGGTCACATATATCAGCATGTGAAAAATTCATTAAACTATAAACTTAGGAATTATATACTGTTTTGGATGTACATTATACTTTAATAAAAAGTTTCAAATATGCCCCAGAAATAGGCGCTGTTTGAGGCCCCTACCAGCAGATGTTATCAAGTGGGATGGGCTTAGGAAGGGGCTGGCCTGGGGGATGCTGCTGGAAGATGGAGCCCAAGAAAGACATGCAGAGGGAGGAAACAGAAGTCCCAGGGGTCTCCACAAAGGAAGTAGAGGCAATACAGGCTCCCCCTTGGAAACTGAGGCCCAGAGAGCAGGCAAGGGAAGAACAGAAGTGGCCTCACTCACTCGGCAGATGGCCTTTCCTGTCAAGAAGTCCCCGGCACACAGCATTTCTTCATGCACAAGGGAAGTCTTGCCTTCGTTGAATCTGTGTTCATATAACATATTACAGAGCTTGTTCTCAATGAGGCCCACCTTGCCCTCTTGGAGGTGGAAGGGCGGGAGTAGAGGCTCTGCATTAAGGATAAGAAGGAAATCAGTGAAGTGCACTGTAGTCTAGCTGGGGAGGCCAGACTCGTCCAAATGCCCACTCTGCCTTACTGCTCAGCACATGGGGTTTTCTCAGGACAGCTGAGCTTTCAACATGGCTTCAGTTTTCCACCCATCTGCAATATGCTCCTATCCTATTTCTAAAATGTTTTCAAACTTATCCTATCCCCACCTCATCTCTCATGACAATGGAACGTGCCCTCTCCTTTTACACAAAGAGAAAAGGTAAATCCCAGAAACACATGTCATTTACTGGGGCTTAGCAACCATTCACCGACTCACCTACCCTTTTATGAACCATCCCATCCATTCTCCATTTGTCTATCATTGATCTTTCCTATTTTTTCATCTACCAATTTCTCATTCTGTCTACCCATCTTTCCTCATACCCTCATCTACTTGAGTATCTTTCCATCCATTTGCCCATCACCCACATTTTCATCCATTCCTCCATCATTCTCCTGCCCATCCTCCTCCTCTTCTACCAATGTATCTACCCACTCCATCTACCTGCCTGCTATGCATTCACCCACTCACCCTCCCACCTCTCCTCCCAATCCATCTTCTCATTCCATCACTCATCTGTTCATCTATCATCATGCTAGGTATCTCTTAGACACTAATGATGCAGTAGAACTTTTTTGTTGAGGGAGATAGTGTAAGTGAAGTAAATAGAATTGTTTTACATTTAATAAGTGGTGTGAAGGAAATAAAACAGGAAGACGTGATAGTAGGGGCTGCCTATTTTAGCTCACATAATCAAGTAAAACTCAGAGGAGGGGCTGAATTGTAAACATAAAGAAGAATGAGTCTTGCAAAGATGAGCGAGGAGAGCAAGCAGGGTAGAAAGGATGGCCAAGATCAAGGACCTGAGGCGAAGATGGCCTTAGCAAGTTCAAGGCAGGAAGGAAGCCTGGTGGCAGGGGTGGCATGCATGAGGGATGCAGTAGGAGATGAGGCAGAGAGGATGGGAGCCAACATCACAGAGGGGCTGATAGCCAAAGTATGGAATTTGGACTCTTCTAAGCACAAACAAGAAGGTACTGAAGGTGCTACGTGGGGAAGTGGTATGACTCATGTTTTAAAGCAAATAAACAGCTGTGTCGGGACTGAAGCAAAGTGTTCAGGGAGGGATCTGGCATACAAGTCTAGAGGTCATGATAGTCTATTGGACCAGGGTGGGGTATCTACCATGTGTCAGTCCTTGGGATATTAAAACAAGTAAGCTGTGGTCCCTGCCCTCAAGGAAGAACCAACTTGTGTGTGGGGGAGGGGAGGGAGGGAGAGAGAATGAGAGAGAATGAGAATAGGGGGACGAACTGTCCTATGATGAGGGGGAGTTCCTGACACTTAGTAGACAAGGACCAGGGATGCTGGCATCTCCCACCCAGTGAAGATGTGGTTTGTCCAAAATGCCTGTAGCACTGCTGTTGAGAAACGTTGTGCCAAATTATGGGCCTGCAAATAATTACAAATATATATTATTTTTTCTCTTAACTTATAAAAGGAGCATGGCCCCCTTAAACCATAAACACTCCTTTCTTTAATAAATACTCTTGTTCATAAGTCTTTGCCTACATTTCTTTTTTCCATCTAAAAAAAAATAACACACCTTTCCCTGTTATTCAGTTCACCTAATGAGCCTATAAAGTAGATAGTTGACCAAAATGGAGTTTGGAGAAGTTCTTAAGTTGTAATCATTCTCACTTGGTCATGCAGGCTCAGAGGTCAGAAGCCATAAAAGTGTTTTCACTTTTCTCAAACACCTTGTATGACAATGGGAGATCAGGGTGTTTGGCAGTGGCCTAGAATTGCCCAGGCCCCAAGCATGACCTTCACATTGAATCAAGTCATTTCAGATCCATGGCTGATTAAAACCTTGGATTCAAGAACCATGAAAATCAAAGAACCCAGATTCTTGATTCCAAAAGTCAAAGATCCCCAGACGTTCAGAGCCTTGGACTTAGGGAACCCTGATGCTTTAGAATCACACACTTTTCAGAACTAGAACTATAATGGTCCAGTCCTCTGGAAATGAGGCTCACAGGGCCAAAGAACTCTTTGCCTTGGGACTCCTCAGTCAGAGCTATTCCTCCCTCTTTCCGTCCCCTCTCCTCCCTCTCCTCCCCTCCCCTCTGCTCCCCCTCCTCCACCTCCCTGCTCTCATGCACCCCCACCTCCCACACTCCCTCACTGTCCTCGCTGAGCATCCCCCAGCCAGTTATCCAGCAGGATTGGTGAATGGGCAGCTGCATGCCAGGGGTTGGGAGGCAGGCAGGGCTGATGTAGGAAGTGAAGTTCACAGGCAGGTGCAGTTGCAACATGGCTATGTCATTCCCGAAGGCGTGGAACTTCTCAAAATCTGGATGAGTGATAATCCGGCTCACGTACATCTTCTGGGTGTGCTGGGTGTGCTGGTACAGCTGGGTGCTTCCCAACATAACCAGGTAGTCCTCTGGGGCATGAGATTTGCTGGAGGAGGAAGGGCTCACTGTCACCATCTGGGTGTGGTCCAGCTCTCTCTCCCTGCATCCTTGTCTAACTGCCCACACCCCTGTGGACACCTCCATGCCACACAATGCAGGCAGCTTTTGTTGCCCCTTCCTAACTGTCAGGAGCCATTCTTTCTTGAGGCTGATTGACATTCTACTTACAACCTCAGGAAACATGGCTTCCCCATCACACCCTAGAACTGAAGGAACAGAGAATCCTAGTGTTAGAAGGGTCCTTGCTGGGGCCATCACATCAGGCCCTTTCATTGTATTGCAAGAGGAGCTCTGGCTCAATCGTAGTTATAACCTGACCCTTCCCAAGGCCCCCTATGACCCATTTCCTGGCCTCAACATTTTTCCTACCCCTCCTTTCTTTTAATACCTTCCTGACCAAGGGCTGCCTGTTCACTTGGTTAAAAGCACTCACAAAATGTTTGTGAAATGAGCAAATAAATGCAGAAGACAAAATCTCACCTTGTTCCCTGAATGGCTGTCATGAAACCTCCTACCTTCTTGACTTCGTTCATGTGTCTCATATACCTGGAAAGCCCTTCCTCACTTTCACAGTGCCCACACCCTTCTGCTCTAGCAAGCCCCTCCCACTCCATGCCTACTGGAGCACAGCCCCTCTCCTGACCTCCCTCCCTCTCCTGCAGGATCCACCCTTCTCAAACCCTATTCTCATCTAACCAGATGGAGGCAGGTGAGGTAGGATCTTGCCACCCCCTGTGCCATAGAGGGGCTCATATGGAGTGTGGCACAGTTTCTGGGCTTTCAAAGCCAGTTGGCACACGAGCTCCAACTCCCTGAGCTACGTTGTGATGCCCCTGCTCCCTCAGGCCCCTCATCTGTTCAGAACCTGGACACTGAGTCAAGCCCAGAAGGGCCAGCAGAGTTAGACTCCCAAGTGACCACATCATTCTCTAATGTCAGGGAGCCCCACCTCCGAACCAGGCATCCTGGAACCACAGATCCTCCCCGGCACTTGGTTTTGTAGAAGTGATGAGAATTGCCCCACTGCTGGTTCTCTGTGCAGCTTCAGGTCCCTACCTAGAGTCTGACACCCAGGAATGCAGGGATATTGAGAAGTCATGATCTGAGGCAGCGAAGAGCCACTCCACACTGCACAGCAGCCAGGATGGACACTGCCAACCTCCTGGGGAACAGGCACATCCCTCTGATGAAGGATGAGGGGTATCTGGGAAGGTGAGTGGGTAGGACAATCCAGGTTGAGAGGATACAGGTCCAAGCAGGGATGACATGTTTGGAGGTCACAGGCTCTCCCAGAGCAAAGCCCAGAGGAGCTGACGTAGGACACCCATCAACCCTTTTCTTCTCCTCCCCTGTATCCTCTTCTGCTCCCAGCCCCTCTGCTGGAGACCCAGGAAGGAGGACTCACTTGACAAAGCAGTGGGCGGTGGTAACCAGCCAGCGTGTATCAATAAGTACAGCTCCACAGATGTGCAAGTTTCGGTACAGTAGGCTGGCCTGCCATGGCCACTGTCCAGCCACCACATCCTGGCCACCATAGATCTTGCTCATTACCTTGGGCTTCCCACACACTGTGGAGACACCCCTCCCCCAGAATATGATAAACACATCGGTGGTATCCCAAATGCCACTACCAGGGAGGCCTTCCTGTACCTCACACATGAGAAAAGCAAGGCCGAGGGTCAAGTGGCATGGCCAAAGGGCAGAACTGCCCAGACTCTGCCTTCACTGGCTGCACCAAGGTCTGGATGGCAGGCCACCGCTGAGCAAGCCCTATTGCTTGAGGACCCAGGGATCTGGTAGGATGGGGCAAAGGGGACCAAGGGTGGCTACAGCAGCTCACAGCAGCACCTCCTGGGAGACAGAAATCCCTGAGTGGGCCTGCCATGGGCTGGACACATCACAGACCTTATTTCTCTCAGTAGTACACCCCACGTCTACTCTGCAGATCAAAGAACTGAAGGTCTCAGGGGTACTCATGCTCCTTGCTTCTGAGTATCTGCACCCTTCCACCATACCCCAATATTTTAGGGAGAGAGGTTTACGGGCAGAAATCTGGTGCTGTGTGAACTTGGGAAAGTCACCCCTTCTCTCTGACTCAGGAATCTACATTTCTGGAAGTAGAGGGAGTGAGCTGGGACTTTGGACCCTGGTTCTAGGGCTCACACCTGAGAAGGCTGGGAGCCGGTGTTTACCCACCCCCACCGAGAGGTGGATCCTGGTCCAAAGCCTGTGCTTGGGCGTCAAGGAGAGGAAAGAGACCCCTGGACCAATTTTGAGACCCTCATTCAGCAGTCCTGGTGCCTTCCTCCACTCAGTTCCAGTTCTAAGGCCCCACCTCCAGGTCGAGAGGTGGGGCATTACCCTGTAGAGGCCCGGGAGTGGAGGGAGTGGCCTGAGCCCCACGGTGCTGAGTGGTCTCTGGGCTGCCTAGGCGAGTGGGGAGAGGCGATGGGACTCAGATGACCCCAGACACTAGCCCCCAGCCCCACTATGTAGCGCGTTCACCTCACGCAATGGCGCCCATGCACCTGGGGCTCCCGGGGCCAACTGCTGCGCACCGAAGGCGGGGACGCTGCCTCCAACGTCTCACCTGGAGCTGAGGTGGGCGTGGCTGCGGTCAGGGACCTTCCCAGACCGTGGGCGGCCAAGGGCGGTAGCAGCAGCAGCCAGAGCAGGGACCATAGCCGGCTTCCGCCTCGGTGGTTACTACCAGTCTCCCGGCCCATCACCAAGGCCACTGACCCGGGCCTAACCTCTGCCTGACCCTGTGCAACAGCGGGCCTTGACCCTGTTTTGACCCCTGTTTCAGCCCATCCCGGAACCCACTGACCAGTACTCAGCCCCGAGTCTACCTCAACACTTCCACCACACTACCCACCCTGCCACTGACACCTCCACACACACAGCCGTGCTCCAGTCTAACCCACCGTGATTAGCCCTGATCCTCAGCCTGCCGCCCAAACACAACCCAGACCTAGTCCTGACCCGGCCCCGACCCCGGCCTTGACTCTGCCCTGTACCTGGTCCTGACCCCAACCACACCTGGTCTTTGACCAGGTGGGAGTATGGCCGGGGCAGCAGTGCAATCAGCGCTCCTAAGAATTAATGAGAAAAGACAGTAGACTATGCATGGAAAAATGTGAAAGGGTACAAAAAGGTAAATCATGAAAGAGGAAATTGAAAAGACCCATGAACAGGAAAAAAATGATGGATCTAATTAGTTATCCAGAAAATGAAAGTCAAAACATGTCATTTTCAACCACCAAATTGTAAACATTTCTAGAGATTGGTCAATCAGCGATTCCTTATGGAGTGAGGGAAGCATTAAAATTGCAAAGACGTGTTTCCTATTGTCTGTTCCAGGAGGTAATGTCCTGGATTTCTTGTACCGAAGGTAAGATGCTATCGCTTCACATTCATTTTCTTACGCATTTGTCTTCATCACTGGACTGTAAACTCCAGACTACCCAGAGATTGTTTAATTCACAGCTGAGTGTAAAGATAAGAGAGTAATAGAAATAGCACTACACATGTATACACTAAAAATATCAATTTAATAACTATTACTGTTATTGATGAAAGCAGAAACCAAAGAACCACAGCCTTACCTATTGGTTAAGAACTTGAAATTCAATAAATTTTTAAAAACATTTAGGGTTTGGTAAAATTATGCTAGTGTGAGGAAGAATTTATATTTCAGTATAGCGACTGGAAGAAGAATTCATAAATTTTGTAAAAGCAACAACAGGACTGAGGGTGAAGGTGAGGTGAAGGCAATGAGAACTGTAGTAAGTGACTTCGGGTTGAGATATCCATGGAATATTGAGCTGGATTTGTCCAATAGACACTTAGAAGTACCAGTTTAGAATTTGAGAAGTGTATCTGGGTTGGAGCTATAGGTTAGAGTACTTTAGGACTGGAGGCAACAGTGAAGAAAGCGTGAAGAAAGCGTGTAGAATATAATTACATGCCAAAATATAGAAACGAGCCAGATAAGAAAAAGGAGCCAGTATGAGACCCAAAATGGCATGTGGTAAATTTAAACCATAGAACACTAAATATAAGATTTCTTATGAACTTTTTAAAAAGGTTTCTTGAGATATACTTTATGTATCCTCATAAATTTTCTGATTTTTAGATTTGTGCAGCAATCATCAAATTTGCATTACTCTCTGCTCCCACTCCCATTCTAGACAATGACTGATCTGCTTTACGTTTCTCTAAATTTCTGTTTTCCAGGAATTTCCTGTAAATGGAATCACACAATAGGTAATTTTTCCAGTCTGGCTTCTTTCACTTAGCATAATGTTTTTGAAGTTCATCCACGCTGTGGCACATACCAACATTTAGTTCCTTTTTATCCCACTGTATGGTTGTACCACATTTTGATTACCCATTGATGGGCATTTGGATGGTTTACAGTTTGGGGCTATTATGAACAATCCTACTGTGAATAGTCCTGTCCAAGTCTTTGTGTGGATATGTGTTTTCACTTCTCTTGGGTAGATTCCCAGGAATGAAACTGCTGGCAAGTTTATCTGTGACGTTTTATAAACCGCCAAACTGCTTTCCAAAGGGTCTGTATCATTTTGCATTCCAGCCCAGTGTATGACGTTTTCACTTTTTCCACAGGATTGCCAACATTTGGAATTGCCTTTTTTATTATAGGCATTCTATGGAGTGTGAAGTGTTATCTTGTTGTAGTATTCATTTGCATTTTGGTAATGACGAAGGACATTGACTATGTGTTGATTCGCTTAATGGCCACTCATATATCTTCTTTAGTGAAATGTCTGTTCAAATATTTTGCCTATTTCAAAAAGTGTGCTTTTTGTCTTTTTGTTAAGCTGTATTGTATTCTGGATATAACTTCTTTACCAGATGTGCGATTTGTAAATATTTTTTCCAAGTCTGTGGCTTGTCTTCTTGTTTTTTTAACAGTGGGTGTTAAAGAGCAAAACTGTCTAATTTTGATGATATCCAATTGATCCATTTGTCCTGGTATAAATTACTCTTTTGATGTCATATCTAAAGTGTCATAAGATTTTCTCCTATATTTTCTTTGAGAAATTTTAAGGATTGGTTTTGCATTTAGGTTTGTGATTGATTTTGAGTTCTTTTTTGTGTGATGTGATATCACTCCTTTGTTTGTTTGTTTCTTTGTTTTTGTTTTGCCAGTGGGTATCCATTTGACCCAGTGCCATTTCTTGGTTAAAAAAAAAAACTTCACTTTCATCATTCTCCTCCTCCACCCCATTGAATTTTTATGGGAAATTTGTTAAAATCAATTGATAGTAAAAAGTAAGGTTTTATTTCTGTGCCATTGATGTACAATACAAGCCTACCTTTGTGCCAGAATCCCACTGTCTAGATTAAGATACACTATAGTAAATTTTGAAATCAGGTAATGAAAGCCATCGGATTTATATTTTTTTCTGGGCTATTTTATGTTTTTGCATTTCTGAATACATTTTATGACCTGCTTGTCAGTTTCTGCCCAGAAAAATGTCTGCCAAGGTTGTGATAGGGAGTGTGTTGAACGTAGAAATCGATTTGAGGAGAATTATCATTTAAACAACTTTTCCTTGACATTTCTCTTTAACCACAAATTGTTTAGAAGTATGCATCTTAACTTTCACATGTTTGGAGGCTTTCTTCTTCTCATTCTCATTTTTCTAAAGTGAATGTAAAGCTTGGACACAGTAGAGGAAAATGCATTTACGCTTGTTTAGTTACTTCATATAGGTTCTTCAAATATCATTGGAGTGAACTTTTCAACTATTAATTTCACAAGATCATTCTCAGTCTTTCACACTTGTAGAATGACCGTAAGAGGATACCCTGACAACATGAACCCCAGGTTCCTGGAGGTGTGTTTATCAGGGGAAGTTCACAGAGACAGGGACAGTGAGAAATTTGAGAGTCCTGACTGCATCACGCTTTCTGGGCCAGCAACAGGGATCCGGTGGGGACCCAGGGTCCAGGGGAGGGGTGCGAACCTCGGGCTCTGCTGTTTCATGCTGCACTATCAGAGGAACCCAGGTCCTGTGTGGGCAGGCACTGGAAAGAGCACGGTGACTCTCATGTCCTACTCCATCAGACAAGCACTCGGGGTGAGGGTATCACCAGCCTCTCCCCTGCTGGTCGGGGCTGATTCTGAGCTTGGGTTTGTGGCAGGTATTGCTCTGGGAGCCACAGCCCCATTGTGGGGTAGTGCTCACCGGCTTTGGCAACCTCAAGCCCTGGCTATGGGCAGTGTCCACGAAGCCTTGAGGAAGTCTGGCCTGCAGGGAAGTGGTTTTGGACAAGTTAACCCTGCCCTCTCACTATGTCAAGAATCAAACTTTTCCTCACTCCCCCTTGATCTCCCCACTCAGAAAAGGAGCACCATTTTACATAGGGTTGCCAATCTTTTAGTTTTTAAACACTGTAAACATCATTATATAAAAGAAAGGACATCCTAACCCCAATTTAAATAAGGAGCACATATTGCAGAAGAAGCAAGTTTGGCCCAAAACAAGCTGTTTAGTGACATCTGGATGATCCTGTATTTCTCCATGGTGCTGCCAAGTAGTGAAAAGTCGGTGCTTGAGACTCCTCGGACAGTTGGTGTGCTATCAGTGCCTTCTATGAGTCAGGAAGCCATCACCCTTGGTGTCTGTGTGGACAGTGGAGATGAGGAGGCAGCGAGTGATGGCTCTGTGCTGTCAGTGAGGGTGTCCTCTGCCCCTGGCAGCTTCAGTTCCTTGTATCCCTGCCATGCGAGGGATGGCGACAGTGCTGAGGACAGTAAACAGCTTCCTGATATGTTACCAGTAGAATTTCCCCTGTCTGACAAAAGGGTCCCCTGCAAATCAGAGGGCCCGAATCCTCCCGGGGACACATCTCTCACCAACCACAGTTTAACAAGTCCTTTCAAAGAAAGCCACTTATATGCACATTCATCCAAGTTGTCTGTTAAATTACACAGTTTGTGATTTGAAAAAAGACCTTGGAGAACATGACGTTTTGTGGGGAGAACCCAGCCCAGGGGGCCCAGAGTCTCAGTGTCTGTCCCCCCAGCCAGTGTTGAAGGTGGTGGAGATGAGGGGTCATCACCTTCACCACAATGGCCTTTCCCTGGCGTCACTAGACAAGCTTTGCCTCGGCGAACGTTACGTACAAAGGTGCCTAGCACCTGCCTGGGTCTCAGAGGAGCCATGGCCGTGCCTCCCCATCCCTGCCCTGGGCCGAGACACCTTCTCTGCACACCTGTGGACCGTGGTCATTTCCCTGACTCCATGAGTGCGCCATCCACTTAAACTGTTATCTCTTGATGTTGTTCTGTGCAACTTTCAATTCCCCCATTTCTATTTTCTTCTCTTAAGGGTTTGGAGGTCACTAGAAATTCCTCAACTTACAGCCCATGTTCTTTGACGTTAGCCAGTCTCCTTAAAGTCCTTGGTCTTGCTCTCTCGAAGGGCTCCTAGGAGTCAATGCCAGTGGGCTGATGAGGTTGACACCATGGAGCCTGATAAGATGCCATATTCTACCCGGGCCTGGGGCCCCCTCCCGTGTCTGGGAGGAAATGGACAGGCCGCCGGACAGGAGAGAGGAATGCAGGTCAACTACAGGGGTGAAGCCCAGGGAAGAATGCATGTGCCAAGAGCGGGTCAGCTCTGTGCCCCATTCTGAGCAGAGGTCTCTCAGTGAAGGATGAACAGCTGCTCTCAGGGAGAGCAAGGAGCCACAGGTGCCCGTGTGCACAGAACCTGTGGCCTGCAAGGGGCACGTGTCGGCACCTCTGTGGGGTTCAGGGGCTGAAGAGGACTATGGGTAGCCTCTTCCAGGGGAACTCACCTGTCACGGGGCTGGAGCATTGGTCCCTCAGGCCCATCAGCATCCACCTATCTTTCTGGGGTCCAAAGCCTAGCAAGCCTCAGTCCTGGATTACGCGTGTAGGATTCCCCAGTGTGTGCCAAGCCAGGCTGTGACCACCTACCACAGGGTATGTAGGTCAACAGGTAAAGCACATTGCTTCTTCCTGGTGAGGCAACTGCAACAGAGAGGTTGATTTCTGAGAGCAGCGCCCAGTGTCGGGTCCGAGGCAGAGACTCAAGAAAGCTGGTGCCTGACAGAAAAACCCATCACATGAGCCCACGTCCTTCTCCACCTCTGTGGGATCAGTCAGGCTCCAGCATTTGCTGTGGGATCACAAGACCCCAGAGCACTTGCCATCACAACCACCTGCCTCAAAGAAGGCAATGTGAAGTCTTGAGGACAGGTGGCCCCATGTGATCACTGCTCCACAGGCCATGTGATAGGTCATGTCTTCTCAAGGGCACAGCAGGCCCAGACTCAACGTTTGTGTCTGGATCGTTAGCCCACTCATTCTGGGAAACATGACAGTACGTGGTGACTGAATGATCTAGAACCTGAATCAGGCAGGCCAGGTGCTGAGTACTGAGAATTGTCCTGGGGAATCAGCTGGCCTGGCCATGCACTCATGTTTCACAGTGCAAGAGCCTCAGGGTGGAGTGGGGCCAGTGCTGAGTCATGCCTCAGGAGGCTTGCTGCTCCTATGGGCCATACGCAGGACAGCTGTTCAGAACATGACCAAAAGCTCGGGTGCCCTCCAAACAAGCTCTTTAATAGCTGGGGGTAAGATGCCCCCAACTCTTTGCTAAATTTCTGAGCCCATTCCCCAGATCTCAAATTTTGCGCATCTCACCCAAGGGTTCATGGACTTCTGGTCAAGGACCCAATTCATTTAGGCTGTTCAGTGCACAACTGGTTGCCGAGATGGGGTGATACTCCCTGACACATCCTCCTGTAGAACCACCTGCCCAGCCCCTGACATTTCCTCCCTCCCTCTAACCAGGCTAATTGAATCTGGGAGATTCACACACGAAAGGAGTCAAGAGTAGAAAAGTCAACCTGACTCTGTTGCCTCCTCTAGACCAAGAGTCTTTGAGACTCCCCACTACACTCACCTGAAAGCTCTCACCTGTCCCTAGGGGTCCAGATGTCACACAGGCTATCAGATACACCTTACCATGATTCCCTCCTGAGAGGGGATGCAGCAGATGCTCAGGGCTATGTAGGTACCAATGATTCACCTCATTGTAGCTCATACCATAAGCAAATCGAACAGGGATTACATGCCAGTGAACTTGCAGCATAATTTTCAGTCCAATCATTTCACATTTATAGAGAGAGGGACTGAATATTTTAAACATAGACATATGAGTCTTTTAAAGGGCAAAAAAAAAATTATTTCTGATAGCTCTTCAAACTAAAATGGAGAAATCTGTAAAGCCCTTCACGGGATATATTATAGTGTTGCACCTGCTAACCAAAAGTTAAAAAAAGGTCTTTCAAAGTGAGAGACAACTTTTATCTGAGGCCAATAAGAATTGCTATTCAGGAAAGCACTGATTTGGGCAGGAGCCCTTATAGTGTTCCGATTAGGAGACAATGGCAGTGGGTAGTTACAGGATGGGGAATGAGTCCATTCATATCAAACTCTCTGAGGGGACCAGTACCAGGCCAGGCCCCCTGTGTACCTGGGCGGCTCTGGCCCTATTCCATCGCTGCCGCTGTACCACCAGCCAGGGCTGCAGCCTGGTGAGCTGGGCGAAGCCGGGGTCACACCTGGGGAGACTCAGCCTATCTAGACCCCACCTGGGCCAGATAAGGAATCAGAAGTTAGAACCTGGACTGGAGAGGAGGCGTAGGCCGAGGGAAGAGTGGGGTTCAGGTCCAGGGCACGACTCCGCG
>CM053509.1:93277855-93297296 GCA_028627145.1 Eidolon dupreanum | reverse complement strand
GTGCAAAATTTCTACTCATTCACGCCTCTGCCCCTTGGTTATGTGATTGCTGTTAAAAAATACATCTATATATTGTGTACCCATTAACATAGATTTATAGTTTTTTTCTTTAATCATCTTGAATATAAAAAGTGGAGTTACAAACCCAAATGTTAATACTGCTCTTTTTTCGTATTTCTTTGTGTATTTACCTTAACCACTTTTCTTCTCTGCATTCTTTGTGTATTTACTTTATCCAAAGAACTTTACCTTTTCTTCTGGCTTTGAGTTACTGTCTAGTACTCTCTATTTCTACTTGAAGGGATCCCTTTAGCCTTTTTTTGGGGAAGGTCTGGTGGTAATGAGCTCCCTCAAGTTCTGTTTATCTGAAATGCCTTAATTTCTCCTTTATTTGAAGTACAGTTTTGCTGTGTATAGAAGTCTCAATTTACAGGGTTTTTTTTCAGCACCTTAAATATATCATCCCAGTGCCTTCCAGCCTGAAAGAGTTCTGCCGAGAACCCATTAATAATGTTATTTGGCACCATTCGTACATGATGAGTCACTTTTCTATTACTGCTTCCAAGATTTTTTTTTTTTTTTTTACTTTTGTCAGCTTGATTATAATGTGTCTCAGTGTGGGTCTCTTTGATTTTGTCCTCTTTAGAGTTTGCTTAGCTTGTATTTTTATATCCATGTTTTTCACAACATTTGGGAAGTATTTGTCCATTATTTCTTCAGATAAGCTCTCTGCCTCTGTCTCACCCTATTTTTCTTTTTTCTTGATGGTCTCCCGTCATGCGTGTATTGGTTGGTTTTGTGGATTCCCATAATTCCCTTTGGCTCTATTCATGTTTGTTCATTCTTTTTTCTTTTGAGAACCGATCATTGCAATGACTTGTCTTCAATTGTGCTGATGCCTTCTGCCTTTTTAAATCTGCTCTCAAACCTCTCTTATGAATTTTTCAATTTAGTTATATGGTTTAGGTCCCAATTTCAGGTTTTTTATTTTAATAAATTCTCTCTGTGATATTCTCATTTTGTTCATGTATCATCTTCCTGATTTCCTTTAGTTCATTATTTGTGTCTTCCTTTTTCTTTATAAGCATATTTAAGACAGCTGTTTTGAAATATTCATCTAGGAAGTCTAATGCCTGTGTTTCCTTAGTGTAAATTTCTGGAGATTCATGATATTCCTTTGAGTGGGCCGTGTTTCCTTGTTACTTTCTATGCTTTGTGGGCTTTTATCAAAAATTTTACATTTGGAAAAACAACCACATCATCTAGTCTCGCAGACTGGGCATATTCCGAGGAAGACCAACACTGTTCAGTCCAGTACAAAGTCTTCTCAGGTCTTTTGTGATGCTGCATCTTCCCTGGACTTGTGTGTGCCTCCACCTCCCCGCACCCTGCCCCATTCTCCCACATAGACAGCTGCTTTAAATTTCTTAATTTCTGTAAGAGTCTTTCCTCTGGATTCTTGAGCCTTAAATATTCTGTTGTGTTCCTCTGCCTGAAATCTCTGATCTCCAGGTGCAGGTAAGGCTGCAATTGCCATGAAGTTTTTATGTGCTATGGCATCCGTCACTGCTTTCATAGCCACCAGTCTGATATACAAGATATCCCTCTATTCTGATCTCAACTCTGAGTCATGTGAGACAGAAATCAATCTCTTAGACTCAGGCAAACCAAATACTGTAATCAAGTCACACTCTTTTACTTTTCTTCCAAGGGAGAACCAGTAATTGGGTGGCTTTCATGGTACTGAGCCAAGAATGGGTTAAGACAAGAGTGAGTAAAAGGGATATGAAATGTCCTGCCATTTTGAATGTGGCTCTTTCTTTTATCAGACATTCGCTTAGTTGCTTCAGATAGATCACTGACTGACTTCTAGAGCTCTGTCCATTGTTGACTTGATGTTTTCATGGGGCTACAAAGCTGGAAGCCTCCTACTCTGCCATTGTGCTTACGTCACTACTCTCCCTTCATTTTTGAAAGATGGTTTTGCCAGATATACAATTCTTGGTTAACAATTCTTTCAGCACTTAAAAACATAACCCACTTGCCTTTTCTCTTGATTGTTTCAAGTTTCTCTGTTTTTAGTTTTGACAATTTTACTATGTTGTCTTTGTGTAGATCTCATGAAGCTTATCTTGTTGGGGTTCATTGAGTTGATTGGATATGTAGATACATGTATTTCACCATATTTTAGGAGTATGAGGCAATTGTTTTTTCAAATAGTTCCCTCGACTTTCTATCTCCTCTTTTCTTCTGGGATTCCTATTATGTGTATATATTTGTGTGCCACATAATGATGTTTTCATCAGTGATGGACCACATACACAAAGGTTGTCCCATAAGGTTATAATTGGGTTGAAAAATTCCTGTCACCTAATAATGCTGTTGCAACATGACAACTATCCTGATACCCTAGCCATTGTAATGTCATAGTGTAACACATCACTCATGTGTTTGTGGTGATACTGTTATAAAACCTACTGTGCTGCCAATAGTATAAAAATATGGCACGCACGATTATAGTAGTAGGCTATACCACCTAGGTTTGTGTAAGTAAACTCTATGATGTTCACACAATAACAAAATCGCATACTGATGCATTTCTCAGAACATATCACCATCATTGACACATGACTGTACTGGCATACTTAGTGGTGTGCTATAGGTCTCTTAGGTTCTACTGATTATTCCTCAGTCTTTTCTTTTTCTGACCCTCAGAGTGGATATTCTCTACCAGTTCTTCCTCACATTTGCCAGTTCTTTATTATGCCTGCTCAAATCTGCTGTTCAACCCTGCTAGTGATTTTGCACCAGTTATTTTATATTTAAAGTCCAGAATATATATTTCATTCATTTTTGTAATTTCTGCCTGTTTATTAATATGCTTCATTTGGTGAGATACCATTCCTCTGATTTCCTTTAGTTCTTTGTCCAAAATTTCATTTCATTCTTTGGGAATTTATAAGAGAGTGTTTGTAATATCTGGGTTACTCATAGACAGTATTTATTATTTTTCCTCATGCATGGACCATATTTTCTTGTTTATTTCCATACCTCCTATCTTTTTGTTGAAAACTTGTATGTTAAGTAATATAAAGTAGAAATTCTGGAAATCACATTCTCCTTTCTAACTAAGGTTTGCTATGGTAGCTGTTTGCTGTTGGCGTTAGTATTGGTTGTGTTTGTGTCACTGTAGCTTGCATTAGGGAAGATGCAATGGTTTTTACAGGTGGACAGGAATTTTCCTGGTGTGATAAGCCTATACTCCTTTTGTGATTTTATTTCAAGTTAATACAAAAATGTTGCTTTTCTGGATGTATTCTTCTGTTCCAGGCTACTAACATTTAACATTCAAGCATTTTAGAAAGTATGTTAAACAAAGTACCTTGGAACTTTGCTTTTTGCAAGTATTGAAAGTATTCAGTGGCAATATTTTGAAAAAAAATATATATATACATATAGAGAGAGAGAGCACGTGCGTGCGCGCGAGCAAGCGAGAGAGAGCGCGCCACATCATATCATGAACTGAAAAAAAAACAGTCTTTAGTGCCTTTGAACCCAGTCAGATTAGACAACCAATTCTAGAAACCCCAGAATTGATTCAGATTGACCTTTTGTTAAGCTAAGGAATAAAACAAGGTTGAATGGTTGTTGCTCACTGTACTAGATCAAGTGAAGGAAATAAAAGCATGAGCTCAAGGCTTCAAGTTCTCCACTAGAATTACACATAAATGACCTGAATGAATGTATGCCTGGTCTGAAAGGAACTTTTTTTCTTCTGTAGCCACAGAGTTGACATTTTTGAAAACAAAACCCAGAGACTCATTTTTAATTACAATGCAAGATGCATTTCCAACTTTGCAGAGTATGTTCTGTTAAAAGTGAGGAAATTTATTGAGAAGAAATAGATTCTTGGCAATTGAAATGAAAACACATGTAAAGGTTTTGATGAAGCTGGGGGCACTGAACCCCTAAATTCCACTGATTATTTTTTGCTTGTAGAAACCACCATTCCACGACCATCTGGGATTAACCCTGCTTTGCTTGAGTAAAATTGCTCTGGCTGCCTCTAGGGAAGTTGCCTTGCAAGACAATGCTGATTGTCCTCAGGACCCACCTCCACTACCCTTCCTTGTTTCTAGATGTATAACTAGACTTAAGTCTCAACAAGCCACAAAGAGTGAGTTAAAATTGTGACCCAGGATGTGGGGCACTGCACTCCAAAAGAACTGCATGATTTTTCCAGTTTCTACAGATGTAAATCCAGGGAATATGTTTGGAAATTGACAATAAGGGTATAGGATAATGGTGGACAGAATATAAAGTTGTATCAGACGTAATTTATTGATATGGGCCCATTAAGCAGAGATTGTAGACTGAGTTTGGAAGCTTGGGTGCATAGACAGGGATCTAACAATTTGGTTGTTTGGTTAGCAGTAACATGGAATAAAAAGGTGGCCTATATTAAATTAGGTTGAAATGCCAGAACTTTCTTAGTATATAATAAAGGAAGGTATCCAAAGGCTTAGGGAGATTGGAATGTTAGAGAGTATTTCCTATTGTCTCAGCACAGGAAGGACCAAAGGGCACAACTTTCATCATGAGTATAAGAAGTACATTTATGAGCATAGCCCTAGAATCCTTAGAACAAATGCTATAGCCACTCTTCCATGTAGATCAGGAATTATAATAGGAACTGCTGCCACTGAATTGGGATCTTTTAATTTTGGTTTAGATTGTGCTAAGATTACCCTCTTTATAAGTTCATTCACGTTTTTTCTTATGGCAGAATTTACTTCTTTTTAAGTCTGAATAATATCACATTGTATATTTTTTCTTTATTCATTCATCTGTCAATGGACATTTAAATTGTTTCCACAACAGGCTATTATGAATAATGCTGCAGTGGACATAGAAATGCAAAGGATCTCTTTGTAATCCTGATTTTAATTCTTTTGGATAAATACCCACAAGTGAGGTTGCTGGATCACATGATAGTTCTATTTTTAATTATTTGAGGTGTCTCTATGTTTTCTGTAGTGGCAGAAGCACTTTACATTTCTGTAATGGCAGAACCACTTTGCCAACACAGGGCACAAAAGTTCCAGTTTCTCCACATTCTAGCCAAGAACTATTGCCTTTAGATTTTTTTTTTAATGGCCATCCTAACATGGATGAAGTGATCTCATTGTGGTTTTGATTTGCATTTTCCTGTTGATAAGCGATGTCAAGCACCTTTTCATATACATGTTAGCTATTCTTTGGAGAAATGTCTATTCAACCCTTTGCCAATTTTTTTATGGTAATTTAGAGCATTCATTCATTCATGCATTCATTCATTATGATTTCTCGGTTAAGAAATCCAGTACGTTTCAGGTGTACATTTCAATAGGAAGGCATACATATGCATTGTATTGTCTGTTCACCACTCATAGTTAGATTTCTTTCTATCACTACATATTTGACCCCTTTTACCCTGTCTACTTCCTTCCCTCCCCTCACCCATTGGTAACCACTAGTCTATTGTCCATATCCATGAGTGTCTGCTTGTTTGTCCTGTTCGTTTGTTGCTTTTAGGTTTATATCCCACATATAAGTGATATCATGTGATTTTCAACTTTTTCTGTCTGGCTTATTTCACTTAGGATGATTACCTCAAGATCCATCCATGTTGTTGAACATGGCAGTATTTCATCTCTTTTTATGGCTGAGTAATATCCCATTGTATATATGTACCACTGTTTCTTTAGACAGTCATCTATTGTAGGACACTTTGGTTGCTTCCATGTCCTGCCCACCACGAATAATGCAGCTATGTATGGGTGTGCAAATATTTATTTGGATATAAGTTTTCAAGTCTTTGGGGTAAATAGAGGGATTGCTGGATCATATGATTGATCAATTCTTAGTTTTTTGAGGAATCTCCATACTGATTTTTATAGTGGCTGTACCAATTTTGCAGTCCCACCAGCAACATATGAACATTCCTTTTTCTCTGTATCCTCTCCAACACTTGTTATTACTTGTCCTACTGATAGCAGCTATTCTAACAGGTGTGAGATGGTATCTTATTGTGGTTTTGATTTGCATTTCCCTAATAGCTAGCAATATTGATCACCTTTTCATATGTTTGTTGGCCATTTGTATGTCTTCCTGGGAGCAGTGTCTGTACAGGTCATCTGCCCATTTTTTAATTGGATTGTTTCTTTTTTGTTGTTATTGAGTTGTATGAGTTCTTAGTATATTTTGGATATTAGGCCCTTATTGGAGGCTTGCTTGCAAATATATTTTCCCATGTGCACTAGAGAAGAATGTATAAGCAGCTGTTTTGGGATGAAAGGCTCTGTAAATGTCAATTATGTCCAGTTGGATTTAAGTGTCATCTAAGGATGTTATTTCCTTATTGACTTTCTGTTTGGATGGTCTGTCCATATTCGACAGTGGAGTATTTAGGTCCCCTACTATGATAGTGTTTTGATCTGTTCCTCCCTTTAGTTCTGTTAGTAATTGCTTTGCATATTTCGGTGCTCCCCGATTGGGAGCATAGATATCAGTAAGTGCTATGTCTTCTTGGTGCATGATTCCCTTTATCATTATGAAGTGTCCCTCAGTATCTTTCTTTACCTTTTTGATTTTGAAGTCTATTTCATCTGATATTAGTACTGCTACTCCAGCTTTTCTCTGAATGCCTTTAGCTTGAAATATCATTTTCCACCCTTTCACTTTGAGTCTATGTTTGTCTTTAGAACTGAGATGTCTCCTGGAGGCAGCATATGGTTGGATTTTGTTTTTTGATACATTCTGCAACTCTGTGCCTTTTTATTGGTGAGTTCAGTCCATTTACATATAGGGTGATTATTGAAATATGAGGTTTTCCTACAGCCATTTTATCTTTTGCTTTCTGGTAGCTCGGTGTTTCCATTGCTTCCTTGTCCTTGTGTCTCTGTTTTTGTTTGTTTGTTTTTTGGTTGGGTTTTGTGGTTTTTCCCTCTAGTCCTTCATGTTTTATATTATATATTTCAGTTCTGAATGTTCGGCCTGTGGTTACCATTACGAATATGTATATATACATATATACATATATACAGATATACAGATATATAGATATATACATATATAGATATATAGATATAATAGTCCATTTCCTTCTACATGTGCCTTATCTCCATTCCCCTTTGTGAATTTGGATCTTTGAATCGTCCCCTTTTCTGTTATTGTTGTCTCAGTCTGTCCCTATGTATGCATTACTATCTTGCTATAGCAATTCTCTTCTTATTGTTTAAGCTTACAATGCCCTATTCTTAGTAAGGGTTGCACTCCTCTGCCTCAGTCTGACTGCTGCTTGCCCTTCTCCTAGTTATGTATTTTTTTTTTTTGCCATTTTGTTTTAGGTATGAGCTGACCTCTTTCAGTATTTCCTGTAAAGCAGGCCTCGTAGTGGAGAATTCCTTCAATTTTTGTATGTCTGGAAAGGTCTTTATTTCCCCTTCATATCTAAAGAACTTTGCTGGGTACATTATTCTTAGCTGGTAATACTTTTCATTTAATAGTTTGAATATTTCATTCCATTCCTTTTTTCCTTTTTCTTCTTTTTGTGCTGAAAAGTCTGATAATTTAATAGGTTTTCCTTTATAGGTTACCATCTTCTTTTCTCTCACTGCCCTGAGAATTCTGTCTTTGTCTTTGATTTTTGATAATTTTTATACAATGTAATTTGGAGAAGGCCTTTTGGGGTTTGGGTTGAGATAATTGGGTGTTCTGTTGACTTTTTGAATTCCAAGCTCCAGTTCATTCCTTAGATTTGGGAAATTCTTGTCAACTATTTGTCTGAAAATGCTTTCTAGTCCCTGCTTCTTTTCCTGTCCTTTGGTAATGCCCATTATTCTTATGTTTTCTCTCCTGATGGTATCAGCTAGCTCTTATATTTCTCTTTTATTATTTTTTTATTCTTTAGTTTCTCTCTTCATCCTGATTTATTTCTAGATTTCTGTCTTCAATGTCACTAATCCTTTCCTCCATTTAATTGACTCTATTTCCCAAGCTTGTTATTTCATTTTTCAACTCTTGCAGTGTGTTCTTCATCTGCAAAAGTTCTGTTTGGTTCTTTTTTAGAGTTTTAGTATCCTTGCCAAAAAACTCATTCTGCTGATATAGTTGTTTTTTTAATTCCTGGAATTGATATGAATTATTTTGGATTTCACTGAGTTTTTTTCAGAGGTACCATCCTGAATTCTCTGTTATTTAAGTCACATATTTCTATATCTTTAACTTATTTTCTGGAGACTTTTCTCTTTCTTTCTGAACTGCCTTGTCACCTTGGTTGTTCATGGTGTCTACTGGACTATTTCTCTTCCTTGGCATTAATGGATGTGTATTCTGTCTTTTTCTAGGAAGAAAATTTATTACATAAAGGTCTCTCTTTAGCCTGTTGCTCTGAAGGCATTTTTCTTTTGATTTCCAATAGGTGTCTAAGCCTATTGGATCCCTGCTTTATATAAAGTCTTAAATATGCCTCTTTTTTTCTGATAAATATTTAATCATGCTCGCTACCCTCAGTCTCAGTCTCTGTCAGTGTTAGCAACAGTTTTGGTAGCGTTTGTTCAGATTCCCCTTGGGTTCTGCTGTGTTCAGTCTTAGAGGGTATGGGAAGAGTGGCCCTCTGTGTCGGGGATGAGGTCTGCAGCTCAGCCTAGTGCTTTACAACCATGGCTGGCAAAAATGAACTGCTGTTTCTCTGCTCTTCCTGCTTCTCTGCTGTCCCCATTTGTCCGCTTTCTGCCTTGATCTCTGGGCACCGCCGCTGCGTGAAGATCACAGCTCTCTCAGGCAGGGATGTTTGGGGAACCCGCTGCACCTTCTCTCCTCCCCCTCCTTCTGCCAGGAGCTCCAGCTGCAAGAGGCAGCTTCTTCGTTTCTCCCAGTCTACCGCCTAACTCCTGGGATTCTGACCTGTAGTAGCTCTTATTTGCAGATCCTATGTTCAGACGTGCTGGTGTCCATGTTGGGTGTTTTTTGTTGTTTTAAATGTTCAGCTTATTGTTGTTTCAAGGGGAGAAATCTGGGGATATCTCTCACTCCACCATGTTTTTGACCACCTTTGCCCATTTTTAATTGGCATTGAGGGAATTCCTTATATATTTTAGGGATTAACCCCTTATCAGATATAATTTTTAAATTTTTCTCCCATTCTGTAGGTTGCGTTTTCATTGTGTCAATTGTTTCATTTGCCATGCAGAAGCCTTTTAGCCTGGTATATTCACATTTGTCTGTTTTTGCTTTTGTTGCTTGAACTTTTGGTTTAATAGCCAAAAATTCAATCCCAAGACCAATGCCATGAAGATTTTTCATGTTTCTTTTTCTAAGAGTTTTATAGTTTCAGGTTTTACATTCAAGTCTTTCATCCATTTTGAGTTGATTTTTGTGTATGGTGTAAGATAAGGTTTCATTCTTTTCAATGTGGATAGCTAGTTTTTCTGAATTTGTTAAGGAGACTATCCTTTCACAATTGTGTGTTCTCAGCATCCTTGTCAAACATCTGTTTATTGTATATGCATAGGTATCTTCCTGGGCTCTCTGTTCTGTTCCATTGAGCTACATGTATATCTTTAAGCCAGTACTATAACTGCTTTAATCACTATAGCTTAGTAATATATTTTGAAATCAGGAAGTGTGATGCCTCGAGCTTATTTTTCTAAAGATTGTTTTGGCTATTTGGAGTCCTTTGTGGTTCCATATGAATTTAAGGATTCTTTGTTCATTTCTGTAAAAAATTTTCATTGTGATTTTGATAGGGATTGCATTGAACCTGTAGGTCCTTCTGTGTAGTATGGACATTTTGACAATCTTCTAAGTGTTTTAATCTATGAAAATGGCATGTCTTTCCATATATCAATGTCTTAATTTCTTTCATTAATTTTTTATACTTTTAAGTGTACAGATCTTTCACCTCTTTGGTTAAATTTATTCTGAAGTATTTTATTCTTTGTATTGAAATAGAGAATGGAATTGTTTTCTTAATTTTCTTTGCAGTTAGTTCATCGTTAGTGTATAGAAAAGAGATTTTTGTGTGTGGCTTTTGTGTCTTTCCAATTGACTGAATTTGTTAGTTCTATCAGTTTTTTGAGGGATCTTTAATGTTTTCTGCATATAAGATTATATCATATGCAAATAGAGAATTATACTTCTTCCTTTCCAATTTGAACGCCTTTTATGTTGCTTGCTTAATTTATCTGGCTAGGACTTTCAGAATATGTTGAATAAAAGTGGCAAAAGTGAATATCTTTACTTTCCTGCTCATAGGGGAAAAGATTTCATTCTTTCACTGTTAAGTGTAATGTTAGCTGTAGGCTTTACATATATGGCCTTTATGATGTTGAAGTAATTTCCTTCTATTCCTAGTTTGTTCAGAATTTTTATTATAAAAGATTGTTGATATTTTTTCCAAATTCTTTTTCTTCATCTGTTGAAATGATCAGGTGGCTTTTTTTCCTTTGATTCTGTGAAAGTGGTGTATCACATTGATTAGTTTATGTATGTTGAACTATCCTTTCATCCCAGGGATAAGTCCCACTTGTCTGATCCCTTTAGTGTGCTATTTAATTTGGTTTGTTAGTGTTTTGATCAGGGTTTTAAAAATGTCTGTGAGCATTATAGATATTGGCCTCTAGTTGTATTTTCTGTAGTGTCTTTGTGTGTCTTTGGTAGCAGTGTCATGCTAGCCTCATTAAATTAGTTTGGAAGAGTTCCCTACTATTCAGTATTTTGCAAGATTTTGTTATGGTTTAAGTGTGTCCTCCTAAAATTTATGTTTTGAAAATCTAATACCCAATGTGATGATATTAAAAGGTGAGGTCTTTGGGAAGTACTTAGGCCATAAGGACAGACCCTTTGTAAATTGGATTAGCCCTAATTTAAAAAAAAAAAAAAAAGGATATCCCTAGCCCCCACCACATATGAAAAAACAGTGAGAAGGTACTAGCTTTGAAAGAGTGCCCTCATCTAACCTTGCCATAATCTCAGACATCCAGCTTCTAGCACTGTGAGCAATAAATTCCTATTATTTGTAGGCTACCCAGTCAGTGGTATTTTGTTATATCAACCTAAATGGACCAAGAAAGAACTTGAGAAGGATTGGTATTAATTCCTCTTCAAATATTTGGTAGAATTCACCTGTGAAGTCATTAGGCTTTTCTTCATTGAGAAGTTTTTGATTACGGATTCAATCATAATAGTTATAGATCTATTTAAATTTCTATTTCTATTTTATTTAGTCTTTGCAGGTTTCTAGGAATTTATGCATTTCTTCTAGGTTATCCAATTTAATGGCCTATAATTGTTTATAGTAACCTCCTCTAATCCTTTTTATCTCTGTGGAATTGTGGAATTTGTTGTAACGTCTACTCCTTCATTTCCATTTGACTTATTGGAGCCTTCTTTCTCTCTTTTTCTGACTAGCCAAAGGTCTGTCAATTGTATCTATCTTTTTAAAAATCCAGTTCTTAATTTCCTCAATCTTTTCTGTTATTTTTCTGGTCTCTATTTCTGTTTATTTCCATCCCTTTGCTAACTTTGGACTTTGTTCTTTTTGTTGTTTCTCGAGATGCAAAGTTAGGTTTTTAAATTTGAGATATTTTTTCTTAATGTGGGGACTTATCGGTATATACTTCCTTCAGAGAACTGCTTTTGATGCTTCCTACAAGTATTGGTATGCTGTTTTTATTTTTTCCAAGATATTTTCTAATTTCTCTTTTGTTTTCATCTTTAACCCATTGGTTATTCAAGAGTGTATTATTTAGTTTCCTCGTATTTGCAAATTTTCCACATTTTCTTTTATTGAATTTTAACTTCATTCTGTGGTGGGTAGAAGAGATACTTTGTATGATTCTGTCTCCTGGTCAAGGGCCATGTGATTTTGCAGAACTACTTTCCCCATTTGTGTGGTTTCATCCATTAAAAGGGTTAGAGCCTGATGTGTCACATTCAGTGCTTGTGCGGCATGCTGGCTAAAGCTTCTTCCAGCAATTCTACATCTGTGGATCCCACCCCTAGAATGAATAATACCTGAGGGTAGAACCACTATGCTGCCGATTTCTGCTGGTGCTAATGGTGATATATGGGATCTCAATTACGAGGCAATTGGGGCAAGGTGTATAATATGCATCCAGCTAAATATGGACGTCCCCAGGTACAACGGCTGGTCCAATCAGTGGGCAAGAAGGGTCAGCCATAGTGCTCACAAACCCAGAGATACCCTGCAGGTAGTCAGCCTGTTGACTCTGTACCAACATAATGTTGCCCATTCCACTAGACCTTGGAAATATTAGCAAGGGCGGTATTAGCACACAGCTCAGGGTAGCCACCCCATGATATGCTTAGGTACAGATCTTACTTGCTCTATGCAGCAGGGGGCCTGCTCCTACAGTTCCATATGTTCTTCCAGCTGTCACTACCCACTGGAAATGGCATAGCCTATGAGGGGTGAGGAGTTGGGATGGTTGCGGTGGAGCAGTGCTTCCATGGCCCACCATCGCTGGTCCATTCAAGTGTGGTGCTCCAGGTACTCAGCCACATCCGATTCTCAGCCATAGCTGAAGTAATATGCCACTTCCAGTGGTAGTTCAGTACACACCCAGCAGCGGGAAACATTGTGGACAGCAGCAACACATGAGGACATGACACTATTCCCTGTTGTCAGCCTGGGTGAAAGGATAGAGCAGATAAAGGGACCATTAAGGGCAAGTCCTGTCCTTCCAGGAGGACACAGGCCACATGCCCATCTTGAGACAGAAAGGTGGCTGGGAGAGGAACTGTCCCTGGCCTGTGGTACCAGACAGTTTCTCCAATGGTAGCAGGCCAGGGGGTCTCCACCGGCACCACAGTATAGAGAGAAATAGGCTAGAGGCTAAGGAAAAAATTCTCCATTAACAGTGAACCCTCTGCAGTCATTGGGAGTGACGCTTGCCAGGCCATGGGCCAAGTGCAAATTCAGGGTTCTACCTGCAACCCATTGCTTAAGCCCTGTCCCCAAGGCTCCACCAGGGCCAGCCATAGTTCTTGTGTTACCTGTATAGTCCAGGGCCATGACCAGGTGGCCTGTTTACCTGCTACCAGAGGTTCTGGGACTGGCAAGAGCAAAGCTCCCTGGTAGACCCAGGGAAAGAGCTGTTTAGTAGCATTGCCTGGGCACACTTTGATGGCTCATGGCAAGCCTGATACAACTCTGTCAAGGGGAGACAACCCTCTTCGCCAGGGCTGCTCATTCAGAAGGCTCATAGCCTGTGGGAGGTTAGTGTACCAACAGTGCTATCCCCGGCCCAAGGCATGCAGTTTGTCCTTCAGCAAGACGTTGAACTGCTCTACCATTCCAGCTGCCTGTGAGTGATAAGGAACATATAACGACCACCGCACATCATTGGTGCAGGCCCAGGTCTGCACCTACTGTCCAATAAAATGAGTGCCTCTGTCACTGGAGATTAATAAAGGTTAGCCATAAGCCGCTGCAAGGTGCTCCAAACCAGTCACAGTATTGTGCTGATCAGCAGTTGCTTCTGGCCATGCAAACTCTAGACCAGTAGCCGTGTCCACACCTGTGAACACATAGTGGTGTCCCTGGTCTGTAGGCAAAGGCCCTATGTAGTCTACTTATCATTCCTGGAGTGGCTTAGTCCTGCAGGGCACCACCCCTGGGGTACTCTTTATTCACTGTGTCTCGGTGCTGCTCAGCACACCAGGGGCATTGTGACACTGCAACTTGTACTTGTGCCCAGGTCAGTGATATCTCCCATCATTCCACTATCTGTTCCATGGTACAGGCCCCTACATGCCTCAGTTTTTGGTGGAGCCAGTGGCCAATGTCCACCGGAACCGATGGTACATGGACGGAGTGGACTTGTGCCAGCGCATCGGCTGCATCATTGCTTGGGGCCTGTAACAGTTCATGGCCAGGAATATGGTATATAGTGGCCCCATGCTGAATACCCCACTTTCAGAGGTCTTCCCACAACCCCCGGCCCCATCATCCACTCCTGGGTAGCCCATCAGGGCACCACAGAGTTAGACCTCGATACACAGCCCAGCTGTCAGTCCAGACATGCATTGCTGCAGTTTCATTTATGAGGACCAACCATGCAGCACAAAGCTCTGCCCATTGGCTGGATTGGCCAGCACCAGTCACATACCAGAAGGTTTCTGTGGATGGCTGTAATGCCACATCAGCCCACGTCAGAGGCTGCCCATGGCATGAGCTGTCTGTGTGCCATGCGTCCTCAGGGAAGGGAGCCAGACCCTCTATGTAGGGACTTGGTATGTTCCCTGTCTCAGCAGATTCCACCAGGAGCTCTGCTTGAAACTGCACTGGTCTCAATAGGGAGTGCAGTTGACCTGACATGGGGCTCACAGAGCACTGTGACTGCTGCTCCAGGTATGCCCCCTACTTGGTCTGTGTAGCTGTCTGTGCAATTTCCATACAGGGAGTCTTCACCCAAGACCATTGCCACCCCTCCAAAGGGTACATAGACTGCATGGTTACAGGGTTAGGGCCAGTGATGGCCTCACTGGCCAGAACGACTGCATATATGGTGGCCAGTTGCTTCTCTGTCAGAGAATACTGCGCTTCTGTGCCTTTCCATACTGGAACCACTAGCCTATCAGCACCTTCCACGAACCGTGCTTCTGCCACAACAAGCCCCATCCAAACCCTGCATCATCCACTTGCACCGTAAGCAGGAATGGGAGGGCTGGATTTACTATGCATAGAGTTTTGTTTTTATGCTACAGCTTGTTTTGTAGCCTTAAAGGCCTTTTCTATCTTGGGTGTCCAATTCCACTGGGCACCCCATTGCACCAGATGGAGCAGGGGTCGCATCAAGGAGGCTAAATTAGCAATGAACACTCTCCAAAACCCCAGCAGTCCCAAATAGTTTTAGAGCTGCTTCACGGTTTTGGGTTGGGAAAATGCCTGTATCTTATCAATCACCACCTCTGGTATTACTTTTGTCTTATCTGACCAGACAACTCCAAAGAATTTGACAGAGAACCCAGGTCCCTGGACCTTGTCCTTATTGACTGCCTAAACCCAGTTGGTGAGAGCTTCTTGCAGACTGGTCGCTGCTGCTTCTAGTTCTGTAAGAGAATCAGAGGTTAGCATTATATCATCAATATAATGATACAAGTGCATTGTGGGAGGTTGTTTGAACTAGGAGACCATGGCACAAGGTAAGGCTGTGCAGGTAGCCCTGGGTAAGGGCAAGGAATGTTCACTGTTGCCCTCCCCAGGTAAAGGCAAACCATTCTTGACTTTTCGGGGCTACAGCAATAGCGAAAAAGGCATTTGTCAAGTCCACCACATAATGGTATTGTACTAGTTTATGTGACAACCAGTCCATGATGTCTTTGATGTTCAGTATGGTGGCCTGCAGAGGTGGCATAACCTTATTCAGGTCCCGATAGTCAACCATCGTGCTCCAGGAGATGTCAGGCTTCTTCACTGGCCACATGAGGGAGTTGTACAAGCTGCAAGTAGGATGAATAACACCAGCTTCATCCAGCTTCAGAATGGTGCATCTTATTTCCTCATGGCCTCCTGGCATGCAATACTGTTTTGTGTTCACTACCCAGGTAGCACCAACAGGGCATGGTGTGGATGTCCCCAGATAATAGTTTTCACCACCCAGGTATGAAGGCAACATTCACCAGCAGTGGTATTTACAGTCAAGCCTCACAAAACAGCAATTGCCAAAATGTACTCCTGTATGGGGCATATGTACACTTGGTACATCTGAGGAGGCAATCTTCCAATATCCAGTGTTACAGGGACCTGCCACCTGTGAATAATTCTACCCCCATACACTTTTATGTGTACAGTGGGCCCAGGCAACTTGTCTGGATTCCCATAAAGCAGGGTGCTGTCAGCAACTGTGCCCACTAATACCCTGTGCACATTGCGTGGGGACCAATGTATAGTCGGTTTCACACATGGCCTCAGGTCAGCTGGCTTCCCCTCCAACTGGGTTTCCCAGCCGAATCCCTAATCAGGGAGATAATTGGCCAGCTGCACCTTATGGGTTGTGGCTTTCCCAGGAATAAGAGTGAATTGCTGGTCAGGGCGCAGCTAAATCCACAGCGCCAGCAGCTCTTCATTAGGTTGCTGCTCAATCTTTTCTGCAGTGGCCCCTGCTGCGAGGAGATCAAACCACATTTGCCTTCGGCTCACTTTCACAGCTAATTGGGCTGGGTGCTGCTCCACCCCCCTTTTCAGCCACGTCTCCATCTGAGCATTGGCCAGTTTGGGTATGCAGGAGGTGGTACAGCCCACAATGGGGTGGAATGCTTCTTGCAGTTCATTTCCACATCCCCTAACCTAGCCATGGCGGACATTACCTCGTGGATCCACCTATCCATGTAAGGAGCCAGCAGTGCTGCCATGGTGCCAAAAGTACTGTCCAGGCCAGAGATCAAGATCAAGTCTTTCATATGGGTTGTAAATTTCTTCTCATCAGGGCTAGTATACTGAGCATGATACATCATTTGTCGCATGCCCATTTCCCGAATTATCTGGACCAGATCTAAGTACGTGATTCTTCTGCTCACTGTCTCTGGCAGCTCCCCACGGTACGCTAACATCATCTGTGCAGCGGACATGAGCCAGTTAATGATGGAGTGATTGCCTGCACCCTGTGCCATATGTCCCACATTTTTAAGGCTCTGGGGGATGGTATCACTGTTATGAGGACCAGCGGAGCTATCTCTTCCAGGGATAATTCAGTTGCTTTGGCCCCACCATCCTACAGCTGCAGCAGCCACCCCAGAACCATCTCCCCGGCTCTCTGCCGTACCTGTTTTGTCAGGTCCTGGAGTTCAGTTGGGGGTGTACTGGATCAGAGTGGTATGCTTTTTAGGCTGGGGCAGGGCACTGCAAGATTGCTCCCCTCCCAGCCAATGGCTCTTCCACTTCAACCTGCTGTTGTATCACTGGCCGCACCTGCCATAGTATCACTGGTGGGCTCCCAGACTAGGATGATGGTAGCAACCCATCAGGGTCCTGCAGCATGCGTTCTGCTGCTGCTAGCCACCTTTCCAGCGCTTCTTCCTAATGTTGCAGTTGTTGCACCCACTGAGTCTGGTCCTGAACCTCCTGGGTGGCCTGCCACAGAACTGCCAGAAACATCCAGGCTGCCCGACCAGCTGCCTCCCGGTGAGCGGTCAGGACATTCGGCTCCAGCATCTCTAGAGCTTTCCTGACATCATCTGGATGTGGCTTTACTCCATCCCAGTCCTCTGGGGGTGTTCACATAGCCAGATACACGGCCACAGGATACAATGGGAGACAGGACGGCGGGGGGCATATGTCCTCCACCCAGGTAACCTTTACCTGGGGAACTTCCAGAGTGCTGGTGGCTGTATTCACCTCATCCTGCTGGTTATGCTATGTGTCAGCGCCGAGTTGATCAAGAAGGGAAAGTTTTGGTAGTGAGACAGACACCCAGTTGAAAGAATGTAGGAGGAGCTGACATGAGAATGAAATGGCAGGCACCAACTTTATTGCTGGGAGCACACACTTCTGTGCTAGGGGACCACATGGGCTTTATATATGTCAGAGAACAATAGTGGTATTCTGTCACACATGCGTGATACAATAAGCTGAATCATACTTACATATGTTAGGTGCAGGCACCCTACTATATTAATGTAACATTCTAAATCCGGAGTCTTATCCCTAGCCGCCAGCCTGGATCACAGCCAGGCCTGGGATCCACAGGGTCCTTCCTTCATTATGTAATTGAGCTGCTGTCTCTCCAACCCTGGATTTCTTGTTAGGTGAGTAGAATAAACTCTGATATGTTTAAGCCACTGCAGTAGTGCTCTGTATTTCTGAAAAAGAAGGGCCTGCTTAGAAATGGAGTTGTAAGATGCAGACCATCATATTTAAAATTATCTTAATGGGGGAAGTAGGAAAGAATATCCAATGATTCCAGGCAAGAAAATTAGAGATCTTTATTACAAGGTTATGAAATATGACATCAAAGAGATACCTACTTTCTCGGAACAGTACATATAGGATCTAAGGAGAAATTCTACTCTATCTCTGGTGGGATTTGGGACATCCAGATTAGACCAGAAGTCTCTACAATGTTTTTATAGCTTAAAATTTCCCTTTTTTTTTTAAATCTCAGATGTTTCCTTTTCTTTATTAAATTTTTTATTTTGAGATAATTATGCATTCACATACAGTTGTAAGAAATAATACATAGAGGTCATATGTACCCTTCATAGTTTTCTCCAGTGGCAACATCTTGCAAAGCTGTGGTACAAGAATCTAACAAGGATAATCACATTCATACTATCCATCCATCTTATTCAGGTTTCCTAGTTTTACACATGCAAATTTGTGTGTACATGTGTCTGTCTGATGCAGTTTTTTCCACATGTGTGTTCATGTATCCACCACAAGAGTGAAGAGACAGTTTCATTACCACAAAGATCCCCCATGTTGCCCTTTTACAATCACAACCCCTCTCTCCTGTCCCCTTAACCTCATCCCATGGTTACCATTAATCTTTTCTTCATAATTTTGTCACTTCAAGAATGTTATACAGTATGTTACCTTCTGGGATTGGTTTTTTTCAGTCAGCATAAATTTCTGGAAATTCATCAACATTGTTTTTATCAATAATTCATTCCTATTCATTGCTGAGATTTTAATATTGAACCAACCTTGCATAGGTGGAATAAATTCTGCTTGGTCATGAGGTCTAGGCATGCCTTGTTAAATTGCACCTTGCTTTATAGTACTTGGCACATACTGCATTTTTTACAAATTGAAGGTAAGATTCTATACCAGCAAAAAGATTATGACTCACTGAAGATTCAGATGATGGTTAACAATTTTTAGCCAATACAGTACATAGTAACTAAGGTATGTACATTGTTTTGTTTTGTTTTGTTTTTAGATGCTATTGCACACTTATTAGACTACAGTTTGGTATAAACATAACTTTTATATGCACTAGAAAACCAAAAAATTTGTGTGACTCACTTTATTGTGATGTTCACTTTATTGTGGTGATCTGGAACGAAACCCACAATATCTCCAAGGTGGTGCTTGTATAATTTTTAAAAATCACGGTTAAATTTAATCTGATAACACTTTAAAAAATATTTTTGCATCTACATGAGAGAGATTGGACTACAGTTTTACAATTTTGCACCCTTTGTCTGCTTTGGTATCAGAGTAGTATTGGCTTCATAAAACAAATTCAAAAATTTTCCCTCTTTTATTTTTCTGGTAGATTGTAAAATTGGTCTTAATCCTTCCTCAAATGTTTGGTAGAATACTTCAGTGAAACCTGGATAATTCCTTTTTGGAAACTTAAATTATGAATTCAGTTTCTTTAATGGTTATGTAATTATTCAGATAATCTTTTTTTTCTAGAGTTTTGAAATGTGA
>CM053509.1:93197600-93277355 GCA_028627145.1 Eidolon dupreanum | reverse complement strand
TTCTTTTCCCGTCCTTCGTTACAGGAGGCCCTGATTCGACTGTCAGCAGGCTCCAACACTTAAGGACATGCCATGAAGACCTCACAAAATAACAGCAACAGACATACATGAATAGAGCCTCAAAAGCTCTTTACCTACTCACAGGGAGAATATCAGTCTCTTTTCCAAGAAGCACAGAGCCTTGATATATTGAGCTTAACTCAGATATGCTCAACTATTCAGCTCTCCCTGAAAGAAACTACTTGTACTAAACTCCTTACTTTTACCAACCAAGGAGATATTGCTAGAAATCTGTGAGAATAGACAAAATAAAAAATAATGTTAACACCAAATGCTGGTAATGCGGGAGAAACTAGATCATTCAAACATTGCTAGTGGGAATGTAAAACGGTACAGCTATCTTGGAAATGGGCATGACATCTTTTTATAAAACTAAACATGTATTTACAATATGACCCAGCAACTACACTCTTGGACATTTATCCCAGAAATGAAAACTTTTATGTTAACATAAAAACCTGTATACAAATGTTCATAGCAGCTTTATTTATAATAGCCAGAAACTATAAACAACCCAGATGTCCTTCAGTGAATAATGGTTTAACAAACTGGTACATTCATACCATGATATACTACTACTCAGCAATCATAGGAATGAAATATTGACACATGCAACAATTTAGATGGATCTAAGGAGAGTTATACTGAATGATAAAAGGCAATCCCAAAAGGTAACACACAATATGATTTCCCTTATATAACATTCTTGAAATGACAAAATTATAGAGACAGAGAACAGATTAGTGGTTGCCAGAGAAAGAGAGGGAATAAAAGGGTAGCACAAGTGATCCTTGTGATGGAACTGTTCTGTATCTTTGAATATGGGAGCAGTTACATAAATGTACATAGGATAAAATCTTAGAACTAAATAAATACACACACATATGGGAGAGTGAAGGAAAAACTAGTGAGATCTGAATAATGTCAGTGCACTGTATTAACAGAAATACAAGCCTGATTTAACAGGAAAAAAAATCAACGTAATTCACCAAATTAAAAAAAAAAAACCTAAAAAAAAAAATTCACAACATACATGATCATGTCAAAAGATGCCAAAAACACATTTGACAAAATCCAACATCTATTCCCAATAAAAAGTCTCATTAAACAAGGAATAGGAGAGAAGTTTGTCAAACTGATAAAGGCAACTGTAAAACTTACACTTAGGAGGAAAGCATTCCTCATAAGTTCAGGCACAAGGAAAGGATGTCCACGCTCACCATTTAAATTCATCATTGCACTGGATGTTCTCGCCTGTGCAATGAGGCAAGAAAAAGAAATTAAAGACATACTGAATGGAAAGAAGTAAACTCTACTTATTCACAAATAACATGATAATCTATGTAGAAAATCCTATAGAATCTATTTAAAAAGTACCAGGACAAAGAAGTTTTGCATGTTTACCAGATACAAGATCATTATACATAAATTAATTGTATTCCTATGTACTATCAACAATTGAAAACTGAAATTTAAAAATAGCTTAACTTAGATAGCATCAAAAAAATATGAAATACAAAGGATTAATCTGACAAGAGATGCACAAGACCTGTGCACCAAAATCTACAAAACAATGCTGACAAAAATTAAGAGGTCTTATAAAAATGGAGGGATATACTATGTATATGTATTGGATGATACATATTATGTATATGTAAATTGTCCACAAATTAATGTAGATTCAACTTAATCCCAATCAAAATCTCAGTATGCTTATTTTGTGAAAATAATCAAGGTAATTTTAAAGTCCAAATGGAAATGCAGAGAATCTAGAATAACTAAAGCAACTTGAAAAAAGAAAAAAATGTTGGAAGATTTATACTGTCTGAGTTCCAGACTTATTATAAAGCTACAATCATCAAGACTATGTGGTACTGGCATCAAGATATAAAAAGAGAGGAGCAGAAAAAAACAGAATCCAGATGTAGACCCATATACATATGGTCAACTGATTTACCGTAAATGTACATAGGCAATTCAGTAAAGAAAGAGTTGTCTTTTCAATATACGATGCTAGAAAAGAATGGACATTTGTGTGCAAAAAAACCCCACCGAAATACAAAAAGAAAAAGAAGTATAATTAAATCCAGACCTGGTACCAAGTAGAAAAATGTACTCATAATAGGTTATAGATCTGAATATAAAATAAAAATTATAAAACTTTTAAAAGAAAAAATATATATGAAAATCTTTTTTACCTTATTTTAGAAAAGATTACTTAAATATACCACCAAAAGTGAGATTCATGAGAGAAAAAATTGAAACTTGGACTTCACCAAAATTAATTGTTCTTTGAAAGACACTATTAGGAGAATGAAAAGTCAGCCACTGAGAAAATATATGTAAATCAAATATGTGATAATGGACTTCTCTACAGAATATATGAAGAACTTTCAAAGCTCAATAATAAAAAAGAAACAAATTTTTTAAATGGGCAAAAGATTCGAGAAGACATTTCATCAAAGGTGAGATATAGATGGCAAATAAGCACATGAAAAGATTCTCAAAATGCATGACACAGCTATGAGAATGTCTAAAATTAAAACAATAATACTAAGTTTTGACAAAGATGTGGAACATCTGGAACCCTCACACACTGCTGGTGAGATGTGAAATGGTGCAGCCACTTTGGAAAACAGTGTGTAAAGTGATTAAAAAGTTAAATATACACTGTATCATACAACCCAACCAATTCCAGTCCCAAGTATTTAGCCCAAAGAAATGAAAGCTTATACACACAAAGACTTGTCATGAATATTCCCGCAGGCTTTATTTGTATTCATCAGAACTGGAGACTACTCAAAGTCTTTCAAAAGGTGAATGGTTAAATAAATTGTAGTATCTATATAATGAAATATTATTCAGCAATTAAAAGAAATGAACTGTTGATACATGCAACACTATGGATGAAATTCAAAATAATCGTGTTGAGTGAAAGAGTCTAGTATGTATTCTGTATGATTTGATTTATGAATTCTAGAAAATGCAAACAAATCCATAATGACAGAAAGCAGATCAGTGCTTGTCTGGATATGGGGAGAAAGGAGAGGACAGGGAGGGGCAGGAGATAGGGCTTACAAGTGAGGCACAAGGAAACTTTGTGATAGGTATGCTCAATATTTTTGGATTGTGGCAACAGTTTTATGGATATATACATGTCAAAACTTACCATATTTTATACTTTATATGTAGTTTATTACACTTTGATAATATACCTTATAATTATCCCTTAACTATTATAGCATATAATACCTTATACCATAATAACATATTTTTCTTATGGTAATAAGTAAAGCTTATATAACAGTTTTTTTTTTTTTTTTTTTTTTTTAAGGCAAAAGCATTGAATTTGCTGTAAAGTACAAGTCCAGATGTATGGTTGTATTTAGAGCTGAAAAATAACAAAAATAAAATGCCAGGAATGTTGAAAATAAAACAACAAAAAAAGACAAATCACAGAAAAATTTATCCTTACCTCCCAACTTCACATAAAATTAATTCCAGTTGAATTAAATACCTATAATGTTCTCAGAACTTATATGGAATTTCTACAAATCACTAACAGAATGAAACAGCCAAATGAAAAGGAAACACCTTGAACAGTCAAATCACAGAAGAGGAAATACCAACAGCTAATCAATACAAGAAGAGATGCTCATGCTCAAGGAAAGCAAAGCTCCCCCAACCCCTGAGATTTCACCACAGACCAAAGAGATAGGTGAAAAACGAGATCTGACAGTACCTAGGTCTTGGTGAGGATGTACAAGAGCTCATATCGCTGCTACCGCTACCGGGAGTGTAAAGTGGTGCAACAGCTTCAGAATACAATGTGGCACATCCTAATCAGGTTGAGGACACTCAGTGCTTATGAACCAGCTGCTGCACTCCTATGTAGTCATCTGGAGAAACTCTTGCAGCAGGTGTTTCCAAGGAAGTAATAAGAATATATAGATAGCAACATTATTTAACAGCCAAAAATTGGAAAAACTTAAATGTCCAAAAGAAAGAAATTGATGATTCAACTTCATTAAAACAGAAATATTCATATACTAGAATCATGTAGCAGTTTTAAAAAGTATAAACTAAACCTGCACATTGTTACAGAAGGATGTATACATTACAATACTATGTACAGAATTTATACACACGAAAAGCAACACTCTGTATGGTTGAAGGATCATCAAATGGAAAAAAAAGGATAAAGGCAGTCCTGAGAAATGCTAATCCATAAACTGGATACTCAGGGGTGAGGTTGAGGGGCAAACACAACCAGTATGGGGCTGTGGCCTGGTTTTATGTTTTATTTCTTAGGCTGCAGGAATGGCACACTGGTGCTTATTGCATAATTCTTCATACCCTGTTGTAATCTTAAATAATCCATCATAAAAAATAATGTTATGGGAATTCATGGAGTAAAACTGGTGCACAAAAAACTTACCAAGTTAAAAACAAACTGGAGAGTATCTAGAAGGAGCAGATGATTCAGGCTCAGAAGACAAGTACTATGTTGAAGATCAGGCCCACCAAGAAAAGCTCAATAGGGAGATCCTAGAAGTGCTGGAGAATGGACGCCAAATGAGCAGAGTGAGACCCCTTGGGGAGGAGTGGGAGGTGCCGGGGAAGCCCTCTTCGGGGTGAGCAGTTTGGAAGGGAGGCCTGGAGAACAGCTTCCTGCCCCTGGGAGCTCACAGATGATTCTCCTTCCTCATCTGCTAAGCTCTTCAACTGGCCTGTCTCCTTGTCTACCTGGTGCTTTCCACTCACCTGGACAAAGGTCCAGAAGACATTCACTCTTGTCTTTCCAGGGCTCATCCCCTTGTTCCAGTTGTGTGATGAGTTGTGGTTTGGAAAAGGCAATTCCTATTCACAGGGAAAGAAACCAAGGGGACCTTGGGTTAGTAGTTTAAAAGGCTATCACAGAACTCAGTCAGCTGGGGAATGCAATAATGCAGAAGGGAGCAGGGAAGCACAGAGTGGGGACAAAGTCTCTCTGAATGCGGAGAAAAAATGGCTAAAGGGAGGGGGAAATCCTGAAGCTATAGGCACTATGCTGATTCTCCGGTGTGCTTGAGTGAATACAAATATTCCCCCATTTAAAACACGATCACTTGAGAGGAGTGACCAGGCCTCAGAAGAGGCCTGGAAATACGAAATGCAGTCAGCTACACAAACACGCATAACTTTCAACTCTACTTTCAACTCTAGAATCCAGACATTCTCTGGGGGTATAGGGAAAATATTATTCTTATTTCTCAGCCAAAAACATGATAGTTGTTACATAAATCTTAAAATGCCCACAAACAGAGGCCAAGACCTGAGAAGGACCATCCTTACCTAGCGACACCAAATGGCTGTAGTTCTCCAGCATTACATCCCGATACAGGGTCCTCTGAGCAGGACTTAGTAGCTTCCACTCCTTCTTGGTGAAGGCCACAGCTATATCCTGGAAGGCCATTAATGCCTGTAACACAAATACATCCCTGCTTATCCAGGAGCCAGCCATGCCCACTAGTCAACCTAAGCCACTAACCAGGGCCAAGGCAGCAAGAAGATTGCCAGGGGGCACCCAAGTGAGATACACAGATCTTGTTTTTAGCCTGAATCCTGGTGCCATGTGTTAATCCTCTCCCCACATTGCTAGTAGGTCTATTTAGGAGTTCTCTATTCTGTTCTATTGATTGCTATGTCTATGACACTGTTAAAAAGTTTTTATTACTACAGCTATATATATAATAGGTCTTGAAATCAGGTAGGCTGATTCTTCCCACTTTTTCATTTTAAAGGTTATTTTAGCTATTCTAGGACACATGGCTCTCCATATAAATTATAGAATAATCTGTCTATAACTACCAAAAGACATTTCTGGAATTTTGCGTTAATTGTGTCTATCAGTCTGGGGAGAACTGACATCTTTACTATGTTGACTCTTCAAATCCATGAACAGAGTGTTTCTCCATTTATTAAGATGTTCTTTGATTTCTTTCATCAGCATTTTGTGGTTTCCAGCAAACAAATCCTATATGTTTTATCAAGAATTTCTTTTTAGTGATTTTAATGGTATTGTAATTTTTGCTATAATTTTTATTTTTCAATTAGTTTACATACAATATTATATTAGTTTCAGGTGTACAACACAGTGATTAGACACTTATATAACTTACAGTGACCACACCAATAAATCTAGTACCTTTCTGACATCATATATAGTTATTACAATATTACTGACTATATTCCCTATGCTATATTTTATATCCCCATGACTATTTTGTAACTGCCAATTTGTACCTCATAATCCCTTCCCCCCTTTATGCAACCCCCAACACGCTCTCCCATCTGGCAACCATCAAAATGTTCTCTGTATCTATGAGTTTCTGTTTTGTTTGTTAGTGTGTGTATGTGTGTGTGTGTGTGTGTATATGTGTGTATATTTTAGATACAACATATAAGTGAAATCATTGCTATTTGTTTTTGTCTGACTTATTCACTTAGCATAATACCCTCTAGGTCCATCCATGTTGTTGTAGATGGCAAGATTTCATTCTTTTTATGGCTAATATTCCATTGTATATGTGTACCACCTCTTTATCCATTCATCTATTGATGGAAACCTAGTATTGCTATCATAGCCACTGTAAACAATGCTGCAATGAACATATGGATGCATATGTCTTTTTGAATCAGTATTTTGGGTTTCTTTGGATAACTATCCAGAAGTGGAATTGGTAGGTCCCTCTTTGTCTCTTGTTATAGCCTTTTTCTTTTATTTTTTTTTCAGTATTATATTAGTTTCAGGTGTACAACAAAGTGAGCTTAGACTTTTATATAACACATGAAGTGAACACACCAATAAATCTAATACCCATCTGAAACTGTAGTTATTACAATATTATTAACTATGCTTCTTATACTCTACTTTACATCCCCATGATTATTTTCTCACCACCAATTTGGAATTCTTAATCTCTTCCCCTTTTCAGCCATCCTCCCAAAGCTCCTCCCATTTGGCAACCATCAAAATATTCTCTGTACCTATGAGTTTCAGTTGTTTTTTTTTTTAGATTCCACATATAAGTGAAATTATATGGCATTTGTCTTTCTCTGCCTTACTCCACTCAGGACAATAACCTCTAGGTCCATCCATGTTGTTGCAGGTGGCAAAAGTTCATTCTTTTTATGGTTAATATTCACTTGTATCGCTTGTGTGTATGTGTGTATATATATACATATATATATATATATATATATATATATATATATATATATATATTCTCTTTATCCATTCATCCACTGATGAACACCTAGGTTGCCTCCATATTTGGCTTTTGTAAATAATGCTGCAATGAACAAGGATGTCTTTCCAAATTAGTGTTTTAGGTTTTTATAGCTTTTGAAGTCTATTTTCTCAGTATAAGTATTGCTATCATAGCTTTTTGGTTTATTTTTCATTTCCATTAAATGAAATGTCTTTTTCCATCATTTTCCTTTTAGTCTCTGTGTGTCCTTTTGTTTGAAATGAGTCTCTTGTAGGCAGCATATGTAAGGGTCTTGTTTTCCTATCCATTCAGCCACCCCACGTCTTTTGATTGGAGCATTCAATCCTTTTACATTCAAAGTAATTGTTGAGAGATATGTAGTTCCTGCCCTTTTATTATTCCTATTTTTGATGTTTTTTCCCCCTTCTTCTTTATAAAGAACTCCCTTACTGGTTTGGTGTTGTTAGTTTTTTCTTGTCTACAAAGCTCTTATCTGTCTTTTGAGTCTAAATAATCACTTTCCTGAGTAATCTTGGTTGTAGTTCTTTGCTTTTCATCACTTTGAAAATTTTGTGCCACTTTCTTCTAGCCTGCAAAGTTTTGGTTGACAAATCAGCTGACAGTCTATGGGAGCTCCCTTGTAGTTAATTAACTGCTTTTCTCTTGATGCTTCTAAGAGTCTGTCTTTAAACCCTGGCATTTTAATTATGATGTGTCTGCAAGTGGCCTCCTTGGATTCACCTTGTTTGGTACTTTGCGCTTCCTGGGCTTGTATGTCTACTTCCTTCACAAGGGTAGGGAAGTTTTCCATCACTATTTCTTCAAATAGGTTTTTAATTCCTTGCTCTCTCACTTCTCCTTCTGGTACCCCTATGATGCAAATGTTGGAATGCTTCACCTTGTCCCAGAGGCCCCTTAAACTATTTTTTTTTCTTTTCCTGTTCTGACTGGATATTTCCTGCTACCTTGTGCTCCAAATCACTGATTCAGTCCTCTACTTCATCTAATCTACTGTTGATTACCTCTATTCTTCATTTAAGTTATTGTATTTTTCATTTGACTAGTTTTTTACATTTTCTGTCACCATTTTTATGTTTCCTATTTCCTTGACATTCTTACTATATCACTGAGTATCCTTATAAATCAGTGTTTTGAACTGTGCATCTGGTAGATTTCTTATCTCTATTTTATTTAGTTTTTTGTTTTGTTTTTTTCTGAAGCTTTGTTCTATTCTTTCATTTGGAACATGTTTCTTTGTCTCCCCATTTTGCCTGCATCTCTGTTTATTTCTATGTATTAGGTAGATCTGCTACATCACCCAGTCTTGGGAGAGTGACTTTATGTAGTAGGTGTCCTGTGGGGCCCAGTGGCTCAGTCTCCCCGTCACCTGAGCCACGTGCTTCAGGTATGTTTCTTTTGTGGGTTGTGTGTCCCCTCCTGTAGTAATTGAGGCTTGATTGCTGTTGGCATGTCAATATGAGGGACTGACTCTCAGGCTGATTGGTTGTGAGGACTGACCATGACTAGAGTGGAGGAGCTGTCGTGCAGGGCCTGACCCTATGTAGCAGGATTTGGTTTAGCAGTGCCCTGGTGCCTGCTGAATCTGCCCTTTGGGTCAGTCATTTGTGGAGGTGGTTGGGTGATGCTGTGGACTAAAGCAGGCCACCAGGTGTGTTGGTTCTGGGGCATCTTGAGAGGTGTTCTAGTGCAGGCCAAGGTCAGCTACTGCCTGTGCTCTAACAGAGGTCACTTGATATAACCTACAAAGTGACCTGCAGACGCTTACCACTTGCTTGGGCTTAGAGGTGCCTGGGAGAGATGAAGCAGTAAACTGAGGCTGGCTGCTACTGCTGGGCTTGGAGCTGCTTAGCAAGAGGTATGGGCTACATCAAAGCCAGATGCTGCTTGTTTGTGGTTTGTCAACTTTCGAGAGGTTTTAGGAAAGTAAGCAGCATTAGTCAACATAGGCCATATGTATGGAAAAGCCACTGGAAATGGCTTGGGTGGGCCCATCAGTTAGGTGTGGCGAGGTCTCAGGGAATCACCAGGGTGAGACAAAACTGATGTTAGTGAGGCTGATGAAGACTCAAATAAAGTGCATGCCTGAGTGGTGGGAGGGCTCAACAAAGGAACAATGGCTTCTGCCAGCACTTCTTTCTGGGAGAAAATTGCCCCTCCAGTCCTCTCCCTGAAGCTAGACAATTCAACTCCTCTCCATATGTCCCTTGCAACTTTCTAGCTGCTGCCCCAGTGCTGGAGCTCAGAGCAAGTGAGTCCATCAGCAAGTAAGTCCATGCATAAGTCCTTTAGAAGAAATGCCTGGGACTCCAGGAGCCCTCCATCTCATGCAGCCATACTCTCTGCTGGTTTTCACAGCTATGAGTTATGAGGATTTCTCTCCCTGGCACTGGAACCCTGGGCTTGGGAGCCTGCTGTGAGGCTGGAATCCCTGGCTCCTCGCAGGGGACTTCTACAGCCGAGTTATCCCTCTTGATTTTTAACCACCACGTGTGTGTGTGACCGGCCCCTTTGTGTCTCTGACCCTCCTACTGGTCTCAACATGGCTTCTTTTGTATGTCCTTAGTTACTAAAACTCTGTTGAGCTAGACTTTAGGTATTACCAAAAAAAAAACAAAAACAAAACAAAACCAGAAAAGAACAAGTTTTGCAAGGTGTAAAGAGACTGGAATCTTTGTTCATTGCTAATGAGAAAAATAAAATGGCATGGTTCCAATGGAATAGTTCAACAGTTCCTCTAAAAGTTAAGCAAAGAACTAAAAGCAAGGACTCAAACAGATATGTTATACCAAGGTCCATAACAGTATTATTCACAATAGCAAAAAGATGGAAATGAAAATGTCTATCAAAAGATAAATAAAAAACAGTAAGTGTGTGTGTGTGTATACACACACAAGTGTATATTATTCAGTCTTAAAAAGGAAATTCTGATACATGCTAGATCATGGATTACTCTTTAAAATATCATGCTAAGTGAAATAAGCCATTTACAAAGAACAAATATTGTTTGATTCCACTTATAGCAGGTACCTAGAATCAGCAAATTCATAGAGATATAAAGTTAAATATAAGTTACTAGGAGCAGGGGACAATGAGGAATGAGAAGTTACTATTAATGAATAGAGTTTCAGTTTAGGAAGATGAAAAAGTTCTGGAAATGGAGGCTGATAATTGTTGTACAACACTGTGAATGTACTTAAAATGCTACTGAACTGTACAGTAAGTCCTCACTTAACAATGTCCACAGGTTCTATGACTTTAAGCAAAATGATGTATAATGAAACCAATTTTACCATAGCTAACTGATATGAACTAGAACTAAGTTCTATAAAAAATTATAACTAAGTTATAGAACAACCATCACTGGGAGTTGCCTGAGGTCTGGAGGAACAGAAGTCCTACAACTGGGAACTTACAAAAGAAGTCACCTTGAGACTGGTAGGAGGGACAGAAGCAGAAAACGAGCTGGTCCCACACCTATGTGTGGCGTTTGAGCACTGGGAAGGATATCTTGGCTGCTGAGGTCCCCCTGGAGAAATGAGGCGTCCCAGTTCCACACTAGGCTCCCCAGCCCAGGGTTTCAGTGCCAGGAATAGAAGTTCCCACAACCTATGGCTATGAAAACCAGTGGAGATTGTGGCTGAGTGAGATAGTGGGCTGCAGGGATGCAAATGTTCCTCAACTCATTCTCCATTTTCCCTGAGAATACCTACTGGTGGTGCTTGCGGCTGCAGTGTTTATCCTGAGGTAATTCACATATTACAGTCCTAACCTTACCCCCTAAGTTTGCCACAAAATATCTCCCTTTTATTATTTCCCCATCACTCTAGTATAGCAATAGTCTTTGGAAACCAATGACATCATTCTATTTATAGCATTCTGTTTTCAGTAGTGGTATTTCCATCTGCAAAATATAGTAATTCTTGATCACTGAGAATGTCAAATCCTAGAAAACATAGCATTCTTACACCTGATGTTAAAACATTGTTCTCGAACAGTTGTTAGTCAGATTCATTTGATGAATCTGATTTATGCATAAATTTCTGTTACATTAGGATTAGAGACAAATTGTTTAGAAATAACTCCAAGAACAGTTTTTATAGTTTGTTTTCACATTGAGAAGCAGTCAGATTTGCTTCAGCTTCAAAAAGCATGTTTATATAAAATTAAATAAAAGCTGATAGCAAGCTACACTTTTTTTTTCTAAACAGGAAATGGGTTAAAGGGCTTACATGAGGACAGACTCACTCGCTCTGAGTTCTAGCACTGGAGCAAGTATTCGAGGAGTGCTGGGGACATACAGGGAGGAACTGGATTGTCTGGCTTCAGTGCAAAGGCTAGAGGGCAGCTTTCTCCCAGAGGTGCTGGCAGAGTCCACTGTCCTTTGTTGAAACTGTAGAGACTGGCAGTCACCATACCTGAGCTACATCAACCTGGCTAATACTGGCCACCCTGCCTCACCCACCTTCCGGGCTCATTTAAGCCACCTCCTGTATTTGTATGTTTGTTTGTTTGTTTTTCCCATACAAATGGCCTGTCTTGGCTCATGCTGTGGACTTTCCAAAATCTCTCAAAAGTTCACAAAATCTAAACAAGCAGTATCTGGCTTCAGCATGCCCCTTACCTCTTGCTGAGCAGCCCCAAGCCTGGCACTTATGGCAGCCAGCCTTGGTTACTGGCTTGGCCTCTTGAGGTACCTCTAAGCCCAGCATGCATGGCAACCATCTGTGGATTGTCTGGAGATTCCTGCCAGGTAGCCTCAGGTAGTGCACAGGCTGCAGGTGAACTTGGCCTGCAGCTGAGCACCTCCCAGAAGGCCCTTGGCCTGGCACACCTAGTGGCCGGCTTAGTCTTAAGCCAGAGCCAGAGCACCACCCAGGACTGCATCTGAGGAGGACGCACCCAAAGAGAAGACTAAGGTAGGTACCAGAGCCCTGCTAAAGTGAATCCTGCTCTCTAGGGTCAGCCCCTCACTGGCCAGTTTACACAATCATCCCATGGGTCAGTCCCTCCCACTGAAGTGCAAACAGCAACCAAGGATCAACCACATCAGGAGGGCACATACGACTCACACACAGGGCACACCTTGGGCACCTCACTCAGGTGACCAGAGGGACTGTGCCACTGGGCCCCACAGGACACCTATTATATAAGGCTACTCTACAAACCAGGAGGCCAAGCAACTCTACCTAATACATAGAAACAAACACAGGGAGGCAGCCAAAATGGGGAGACAAAGAAAAAGTCTCAAATGAAAGAAGTGCACAAAGCTACAGAAAAAGAACTCAGCAAAATGGAGACAAGCAATCTATCAGATTGCTTGTAGAGTTTGAAATACTCATATAAGGATGCTCAATGAACTTCGGGGAGGTGTAGAGGAACTCAGTAAGAACTTTAACATAAAGATAGAAAACATAAAAATAGAGATCAAAACCATAAAAAGAACCAGTTAGAAATGAACACAATAACTGAAATGAAGAATACATTAGGGGGAATCAACAACAGATTAGATGATACAGAAGATCAAATCAGTGATTTAGAAGATAAGGTAGCAGAAAACATTGAATTAGAACAGCAACAAGAAAAGAGAATAAAAAAAAATGAGGACAGTTTAAGGGGCCTCTGGAACAGCATCAAGCATACCAACATTTGCATCATAGGGGTACCAGGAGGAGGAGAGAGAGAGCAAGGAAGTAAAAACCTATTTCAAGAAACAATGATAGAAAACTTCCCTAACCTGGTGAAGGAAATAGACATAGAAGCCCAGGAAGTACAGAGTCCCAAACAAAGTGAACCGAAGGAGGTCCACTTGCAGACACATCATAATTTTTATGCTAAAAATTAAAGAGAGACTCTTAAGAACAGCAAGAGAAAAGCAGTTAGTTACCTACAAGGGAGCACCCACAGACTCAGCTGTTTTCTCAACGGAAACTTTGGAGGCCAGAAGGGATTGGCATGAAATATTCAAAGTGATGAAAAGGAAAGACCTACAACTAAGAGTATTCTACCCAGCAAAGCTATCATTTAGAATCAAAGGACAGATAAAGAGCTTCCCAGAGAAGAAAAAGCTAAAGTTCTCCATCACCGAGTCAGTTTTACAGGAAATGTTGGAGGGTCTTCTTTAAAAAGAAAAAAATCTGTATCAAAATATGAATAAAAAATAGCAATAACTACATATCAACAATTACTTTAAATGAAAAAGGATTAAAAGCTCCAATCCAAAGATAAATAGGGTGGCTGAATGGATAAGAAAACAAGACCCTTACATATGCTGCCTACAAGAGACTCACTTCAGCTGAAAAGACACACACAGACTAAAAGAGATGGAATGATATTTAATGAAAATAGAAATGAAAAAAAAATCTGGGGTAGCAATAATTGTATCAGAAAAATGACTTTAAAACAGAGCCTACAAAAAGAGACAAGGAAGGACCCAGTAATCCCACTTCAGGGTATTTATCCTAAGAAACCCAAAACAGTACTTTGAAAAGACATGTACATCTATACGTCTATTGCAGCATTATTTACAATAACCAAGATATGGAGGTCACATGGGTGTCCATCAGTGGATGAATGGATAAAGGAGGTACTTATATGCAATGGACTATTACTCAGCTATAAAAAAAAATGAAATATTGCCATCTGCAACAACATGGATGGACTTGCAGGGTATTGTGCTGAGTGGAGTAAGTCAGACAGAGAAAGAAAAATGCTATTTGATTTCACTTACATGTGGAATCTAAGGAACAAAATAAACAAAACAGAAACAAACTCATAGATATAGAGAACATTTTGAGGGTTGCCAGATGGAAGGGGGGGTTAAGAGGGAAGGGTGGGTGTTAGAGGGGTTTTAAGAAGTACAGGTTGGTAGTTAACAAAATAGTGGAATATAAAGTAAGGGTCCCCAATCCCTGGGCCACAGACCAGTACTGGTCCATGGCCTGTTAGAAACTGGGCCACACAGCAGTAGGTGAGTGGCAAGCAAGCAAGTGAAGCTTCATCTGTATTTATAGCCACTCCCCAGCGCTCACATTGCTGCCTCAGCTCTGCCTCAGATCATCAGGCATTAGATTCTCAGAGGAGCACTGGTCCCTGGTGCCAAATGGCTGGGGACTGCTGATAAGTACAGCATAAGGAACATAGTCAATAATATTGTAATAACTATGTCTCTGATGGGTACTAGATTTATCAGAATGACCACTTCATAATTTATATAAATGTCTAATCATTTTGTTGTACACCTGAAATTAATATATTGTATGCCAACTATAATTGAAAAATCAAAAAAATTATAAAAAGAGTTCTTCCAGTGTCTCATCATTATAACAAATGACACTGAAGGAAATCATGCTATTCAAGGACCTGATATACATTTTAAAAATGGTCAAAATAGTAAATTTTGTTATATAAATATGTTAATAACAAAGATTATAGTTTTCTGTAGATGTCCCTAATCATGTAGAGGGGTTATCCTCTGTTCCTACTGTCCTAATTTTTTCCCCCACAAATGATTGTTGAATTCTGTCAAATGCTTTTACTGCAACTGATATAATGATGTGGTTTTCCTTCTTTAGGCTGTTAATATGGTGGATTACATTAATTGAGTTTCAAATATGGAACCAGTCTTGCATCCCTGGAGTAAATGGTACTTAGTAATAGTGTATAGTTATTTTTATATATTGTTCAATTCAATTTGCTAATAATTAAAATTTTTTTTTGTCTACATTTGTGAGAGATGTTGATCTCTAGTTTTAGATATTTCTATTGTCCTTGTCTGGTTTTGTTTTCAGTATAATACCTGCTCCATAAAGCGAACTAGAAAATGTGCCCCCCCGCACCCTTTTATGAAAGAAATCATGTAGTACTGGTGTTGTCTTCTTTAAGCATTTGGCAGAATTCCTTAGTAAAATCACCTGGGCCTATAGATTTCTTCTGTAAAAGTTTAAAAATTACAAATTGGACTTCCTTAATAGTTATAGGGCTGTTCAAAGTATCCATTCTATATTGGGCGAGCTAAGGTAGTTGGTGTTTTTCAAGGAATAGGTGCATCTCATCTGAGTTTTCAAATTTATGGGTAGATATTCTTTTGATGGATACAGAGTTATGTAGGAATATTTCTTGTTTCATTCCTGATACTGGTAATTTGTGTTTACTCTCTTAGTCTTGCTAGTGGTTTGTTGGTTTTATTGTTTTCAAAGAAGCTATTTATTTCACCTTATTTTTACTTTTAATTTCATTGATTTCTGCCTTTATCACTATTATTTCCTTCCATTTGTTTCTTCTGAGTTTATTTCGCTCTTATTTTTCTAGATTCTTGAGGCAGAATCTTAGATTAGACATATGTTGATTAGATTCTGTTGGTTGTTCATATTGATAAATTCTTACTGATTTTAGGTCTATTCTATCATTGAGAGAAGGGTATTAAAGCCTTCAATTGTTGATGTGTCTATTTTTTTAAAATTTCTATTCTCATATTTTGAAGCTGCCATTTGACACTATACACATTGAAGATCACCATGTCTTCCAGGTGAACTGACTCATTTATCATCCTGTCTGGTAACTCTCTTTGCTTTGAAGTCTACCTAACCTGATATTAATATAGCCACTCTTGCTTTAATCTGATTAATGTTTGCATGATGCATCTTCTTTTTTAGCCTTTTAGTTTTAATCTGCCTACTCCGACTGTATTCGAAGTTTCTTTTAGATGATATATAGGGTTTTTAAAAATTCACTATGCCAGTCTTTTAGTTGGTGTATTTAGACTATTCTAATATTGGTTGTTCTTTTCTCAGTTTTCTTATTACTGACTTCTTGTGGGTTACTTCAACTTTTTTTTTTTTTTTAGAATTCTATTTTGATTTACCTGTAGTGTTTTTTAATGAATGTCTTTGTACAACTTTTTAAGTGGATGTTCTAGGTGCTTCATTATGTATACATAACTTATCAATCTAGTAGTGTTGTCATTTTACCAATTTGAATGAAGTATAGAAATCTTGCCTCTCAATACATCTTGCCCTTCTTGTCTAAAATATAATTTTCTCAAGTACTTCCTCTGTATACATCTAGAATTATATCAGACCATGTAATAATTTTTGCTTCAACCATCAAAATTAGTTTAGAAAATGCATGTGTAGGAAGAGTGCCTATTTTAGTTACCCATACTTTTCCTTACTTTGTTTTCATCCTGATCATGTCACAAGTCCCCAAGACCACCCTCAGGTTGGATATTCACTAGAAGAAATCATAATATTCATCATATACATGCATGTATGGCTATAATTACAACAAAAGGATTCAAGGCAAAACCAATAAAAGGAAATGGTATGAGAAGCAAAGTCTGAAGGAAACCAAGAACAAGCTTATAACAATCCTCTCCCAGTGGAGACACATATAACCCACTTAATTCCTCTAGCAATGACTTGTGACAACATGTGTTAAATGTTTTCTAACACTGAGGCTCATAAGAGGCTCAGTATCCCACTTTTTTAAGTGGGGGCTGGTTACACAGGCACCTTTTGTCTAGCACATACCAAAATTCAAGATGCTAGAAAGAAAGCAGGTCGACAAAATAAACCACAGTCTGCGTAGTTTTAGGCACAGTGAGCCATTAATATCAGTTCTGGTAATGGTGCCAACGCTTCTGAAATGTAAGATCCTGGTGATAGCCAAAGGATAATCTAGCAAGCAGGACTAAGGATAGCAGTCTAAGTCTGCGATGTTAGCTCTTTATTGCGTAGATGTTCCAAGATTCCTTCTTTCATTGTTTTCTTTTTGTTTATAAAATTGCCTTTACTCATTCTCCTGGAAAGAAATTCTAAGTTTTTCTTCATCTGAGAATGTCCTGATTTCCCCTTCATTCCTGAAAGATATTTTCATTTGGTAAAGGATTCAGGGTTAATAATTTTTTTCTTTCAGCCCCTGAAAAACATTGTGCCCCTTCCATCTAACCTCTGTAGTTTCTAATGAGAAATCCACCACCATTCTAATAGTTTTCCCCTTTAAGAAATGTGTTTGGGTTTTTTTGGCTGCTTTCAAGATGTTTTCTTCATTTTCAGTCTTTGGTGTAACACTTCTATTCCCTTCTTTCCTCTTCTGTATATTTTTAGTATTTTCTTAGTGGTTACTTTGCAGATTACAATTAACATTAAATTTGTAAAAATCTACCAATTCAGTTTCAATAGTATACAAACACTCTGCTCCTATACTTTTCTATCCCTCTCCCCTTATTTTGTAATTGTCACAGATTACATCCTTATACATGTAAGCCCATTAACACAGATTTATAATTTTTGTTTGCCTTAAACCATATAGAAAAAGCAAAAGTTATGAACCATACAAAAATACAATAATACTTGCTTTAATATTTACCTACAAATTTACCTTTACTTTCTATGGTTTTCTTTCTTATAGTTTAGAGTTACTGTCTAGAGTCTTTTCATTTCAGCCTCAAGCATTTTTTGTAGAGCAGATCTACTGTTTATGAGCTCTGTCAAGTTTTGCTTATCTGGAAACATCTTAATTTCTCTTTCACTCTTGAAGGATAATTTGCCAGATATGAAATTTTGTTTACAGTTTTCTTCCAAGACTTAAATAGGTCATCCCGCTGACTGGTGGACTCCATGATTTCTGATGAGAAATCAGCTTATTAATCTTATTGAGGATTCCTTGTAGGTAACAAATAACTTTTCATGTGCTGCTTTCAAAATTCTGTCTTTAGGTTTTGACAACTTCACAATAATATGTCTTGGTGTGAATCTTTTTAAATTCATTCTACTTGGAGTTTGTTGAGTGTCTTGGATATACAGATTTATGTCTTTTATCAAATCTGGGAAGTTTCTGGATATTGTTTTCAGAAATTTTCTTCCTCTCCTTTCCCTCTGCAATTCCCATTATGTGTATGTAAGTACACTTGATGGTGTCTCACAGGTCTCTTAAACTCTTCATTTTTGTTATTCTTTTTTCATCTTGTTCTTCAGAATGGATAATCTCAACTGAAGTATTTTCAAGTTCACTGACTCTTTATTTTGCCTGCTTAAATATGCTGTTGAACTCCTATAACACATTTCACTTCAGTTATTGTACTCTGCAGCTCCAGGATTTCTATATGGTTCCTTTTTATACTTTCTTTTTTGTCTCTACTTCTTCAAACATTGTTGACCTAGCTCTTTTAATTCCATGTCCATGGTTTCCTTTAGCTCTTTGTGCATATTTAAAGTCTTTGTGCTTGGACTTCCTCATAGACAGTTGGTAGGTAGGCAGTTTAAAATGCCACTGCACACTCCTGCCACAAAGTAGGAGCTTCTTTCTTCACCAAATCTTCCAGTTTTGACTAGATTCCAAAGTTCTACAAAAATTAATTCTGACAGTTTTTGGCAGCTCATTAACTGTTTGTGGGCAGGTACAGAGCCATGAATTTCCCTTACTCTGCCATTTTTGATGTTTGCAGAGTTGTTTTCTTTTTTTAATTGTATGATCCCACTTATATGAAATATCCAGAGAGACTCAAAGCAGGATAGTGGCTGTCAGTATCTGGGGAGGGGAGCAAATGGGGAGTGATTGTTTAATGAAAAAATGCTTGAACTAGACAGAGGTGATAATTGTACAACATTGTGAACATAAGAAATGCCACTGAATTGTACATTGTAAAATGGTTAATTTTATATTATATAAATTTCACATCGACAAAAAGTTTTTAAGTCACTTTCAAGATGTGTTTTTAAGGGCACTTTCCATATCCTAGTAGATGGCCAAAAATAATACTTTCAACAGATTAGAAACAGACTATTCTCAGGGCACTCACCACCCTCCATACACTCACTAAGTATCATCAGAATATCCTCCATGTTCCTTGTACTTCCTGGTGTCAATACTCTGATGTAGAGTCAGGCTCCATGTGGGCTTAGTACATGGAAACTTCCTGTATTTCACTCTATCTATGTCCTTTTCCCTTTATCAATTCTCTGACATGAAACAAAATCAACAGTTTCACATTCACCGTATTTATAGGATTCTCTGTACCCCCATGAATTTTCACTTGTAGATTCTCGGATGCTTGTTAAGTTGTGAATTTTAACTACAGACTTTTCCAAATTCATGATATTTATGGGGTTCTATGGCCTGAATCATGTACTCCCCAAATTCATGTCAAAGCCCTAACCCACACTGTGTCTGTATCTGGAGATATGGCCTCCAAGGAAGTATGCTTAAAGGAGGTCATAAAGGTGAGGCCTTAATACAATAGTCTGGTACCTTATAAGAAGAAGAGACCAGGGCTCACTCACTCTGTCTCTCCCATGTCTCCTTGTGAACATACAATGAGAAGACAATCATCTGCAAGCCAGGAAGAGAGTCCTCACCAGGAACCAAATCAACTGGCACCTTGAGCTTAGGTTTCCAGTCTCTAGAACTATGAAAAATAAATTTCTGTTGTTTAAGGTACTAGTTTGGTATTTTGTTATGACAGTCCTAGCAGACTAATACAGATTTTGGTACTAAGAGTGAAGTGCTACTGTAACAAATATCTAAAACTGCAGAAGTGGCTTTGGAACTGTGTAGTGGGTAGAGGCCAGAAGAGTGTGGAGGCGCATGCTAGAAAAACTTGAGATTGACATAAAGGGGCTACTAGTACAAATATAGTATTCTAATTTTTCCTCCAGGCAAAAGCCCTTAGTAGAAATGCCTAAGTGTCATATTGTATGTATAGGTCAGAATAGTTTATAAAATTCAGATATGATACATAACAAAATTGCTGGAAATGCAATTTAAATAACCCTAAAATATGTAATTTTATGCCTCAATTAACAAACAACAAAACAAACCCATTTGCTCTTTCGTTCTTTCAAAATAAGTTAAGACTGCGGTCCCTTTATGAAACAAGTATGTTATGAGTGCCTCACAGTCATCCAGGCATAGAAATTTCATCTTAAAAAACTAAGCCACTCAGAATCTCATGCCCTGGCATCAATTTTTCATGAGGAAATGAATAAAAGGAAAAAAATGTATATTGAGAGACAGTGGTCATAGGATGAAGTTCAGGATGTGCAGGGATCCCACAGGAAATGGCGGAATAGGAAAAGTAAGCTGGTTTGGTGTTCCATTTTGGCTTCTCTATTAATATCATATATGGTAAAGTGAAACATACAAAAGAAAAGCTTTCCCTGTTACCTTAGGAAATATTCTGAATTACATGCACTATTTTCTCTAAAAGGTATAAAAGGTTTGAGGGACACACAGCTCTCAACGATGGCTGATAACATCAAAACCAATCATTTTTAATTAATACAGGCAAATATCCACCATATGAACACAGTATTAAGATCAAGTTCAGATATTCTTACAAAAAAAAATCTACACTTGACATACTTATAGGATAGGCAATCCAAAACTGAATTAGCACAACTGACACTATTTTGTGTAATTAACATAGTCAGCACAAAAGTGACCCATCCAGTATCTGTTTAGGTGGTCAGTAAACGTTAACTCCATTTGATTATAAAAATTCCCATACTGCCTAGATTTAGGGATTAGAAAATCATTCCTTTAGGACATATACTCACTCAATTACTATTACTTCCAAATCCTTGATTTCAACATGGCAAATTTCTTTTCAAAATACTTCAAAGCTCAGCTTGCTGCAAGTTCAAGTCCACACTCCTCCAACTGGCTTTCAGGAGTCAGGCTGAACTGTCTCTGACCAGGCTCAGAGGGGGTGAAGGCAAAGCCTTCATGGGCCAGGCAAGTAATGAGTGAATGAAGCAGGTGCCTTGGACTTGGGGTGAAGAGGAGCAAGGGGTATGACTATATTGTGGAGACGCTACTTGGCTCCAGCTATTTGTCATCTTCCAAGAGTGTAGATTTAGGACAGTGGGGAATAATCTATTCTCAGAGAAGCTGGCAATCCAGACCTTTAGATGTAATGTTCCAATTTTTAAGTGTGGAAAACTCATTTAAATAAAAGCATGGGGCCAGCCCAACTAATCTATCCATGAGTCACAAGATAGTGAGTCACACCCTCACCTCTACAGAGAGAAAACTGATGTGACCAAAGGCCACTGGCTGCTCCAAATTTCCCATATGGTGAGGGACAGCTTGCCAGTCACTCAGTCTCTAAGATGCACTAAGCTTCCTGTCCCATTCCCACAGGAATGCCTTCCCTCAGCTCTTCAACTTGCTAAATCCACCAGGGGCAGCTTGGTCAGGTCCTTCCTCAAAAGCTTTCCTTCAGTTTGTTAGACCCTGGGAATTGCTGGGCACATACGCATGAATGTGCTATATTTACATTTTGACTATGCTGATCACAATTTACTATTTGGTAAATGCCTAAGTCATGAATGATGCAGAGGAGTCTGAGAAAAGGCTCCAGGTAAGATGGGCCACACCTCCAAGATAAAGGTTAGATAAGGCCTAGTACCAGCAAGAAAATGTGATGGGTCCATTCTGCAAGCACTAGAAAGAAATTTCAGGACTTACCTGGTCCCTGGTTGTCAGGAGCCCTGGGGCCATATTCCTGGTCTGCTGAGCGCTCTTTCTAGAGAACAGTCAAGTTGCAGAGGCAGAGCTGGAGAAAGAGAAGTGAGGGTGTGCTTGGGAGGAGTACCCGTCAATCCAGCCTCCTAGTTCAGGAGGAGTAAGGGGAGCTTTGAAAAGGTTGCGGAGAGCACAGAGAAGCTTATTTTTAACCAGTGTCCTATAAATAAGAACCTCAGAGCTGGGCCAGCTGCAGGCTCAGCCTCAATGTCTGGTTAGGAAATGAAGCCCCCAGCAGTGGGGTGAGATTGTCACTGTGTGGACACTATTAAAAGGAAAAGGACCTCAGAGTGGTCAGAGGTGAGCACTCACATTGAGAAATAAAGTGACCTATCATAGTGAAAAAAGAAGCTCCCTATCTATATCTGCCCTGAGGCCAAAGGATAAGACCCAGGAAATTCAAAATGGAAAGCACTACGCAGAATGTAGATTTTGAGGGAGACCCGAAGCAGGGTGGAAGCCTTATATAACTTGGTTCCATGATCCTCTCTACTTATATGTCCAAAATTTGGTTCCCAAGATGTGAAATGCGACTTGAAATTTAAGAATGGGCAATCAGCCAATGAACCAGGTGCTCAAAAAGTCAATTTTATTAAAAACAAACAAACAAAAAAAAAAAACTTTAAGAAGGAGAATTTTCCTTAATGCAAAGCCACTTAAGAAATAAACCATTCTTCAAATGTCATCTATAGGCCTTGTTTGCACAGATGAACATTTTGGGGACTATAAAGGAGAATTCAATATGAACTGGGTATTAAATGATGTTAGAGAATTATTGTGAATATTGTTAGATGTGATCATGATATTCTGAATGTAGAGAAAAACAAGTCATTATTAAGAAATTGAAGTACTGAGAGTTGAACTGACATATTTGTAATTTTCTTAAAAATGTAAAGCCTTCAACAAGTTAAAAGCACAAAGATGGGGGGAGAGAGAGAAAGAGGACGGAGAAGGGGAAGGAGGAGGGGGAGGAGGAGGTGGAAGCGGGGGAGAGAGAGAGAGCACATGTACGTACACTCTTGTGGAATAAAAGGAGACAAAGAGATATTGTGTGGACCTTGTTTAGACATTTTTGAGGCAATCAGGGAAATCTGAACACTGACTAGAAATTAGATAGCATTAAAGAATAATACTAATTTTATTAGGCTTAGGTTAAGAATGGGCTATGCTGACACCCTCTGCAAATAATTTTGACTATGCTTAAATAAAGAATGCAAAGTCTACAATTAACATCATATTTAATGGTGAGAAACTAGATGTTGTCCTCCTAAGATCAAAAACAGGCAAGGCTGTCCCCTTTCACTACTCCTATTCCATATCATACTAGAATTGCTAGCTAATGTAAGAAAACAAAGGAAATAAAAGGCATATAGATAGGGAAAGAAGAGAAAAAACTGTCTCTGTCTGCATATGACCTGATTGTCTATGTAGAAAATCCCAAAGAATCAACAAGAAATTTCTGTAACTAACAAGTGATTATATCGAGGCTGCAGGATACAAGGTTAATATACAAAAATAAATTGCTTTCTTACATACCAGCCATGAACAAACAGAATTTGACATTAAAACCATTACAATAGTCATATGAGCTACCAGTAAAGTGAAATACTTAGGTACAAACCTTTTAAAAATTTGAATCAGATCTATATGAGGAAAACTATAAAACTTTGCTGAAAGAAACCAAAGATCTAAGTAAATGGAGAGATAGTCCATTTTATGGATATGGAGACTCAGAATTAAGATATCAGTTCTTCTCAACTTGATCTATACACTCAACGCAATCTCCATCAAAATACCAGCAAGTTACTTTGAGGATATCCTCAAATGGTTCTAAAGTTTATATGGAAAGGCCAACACAATACTGAAGACAAACAGTCAGAAGACTGACACAACTGGATTCCACAACTAACTATAAAGCCATGGTAATTAAGAGAGTGTGGTATTGGCAAAAAAACAGAGCACAGAAACAGACTCACACAAATAGAGTCAACTGATCTTTGACAAAGGAGCAAAGAAAATTCAATGGAGAAAGGATTATCTTTTCAATGAATGGTAGTACTGAAACAACTGGACATCCACATGCAAAAAAAAAAAATCTGGACATAGATCTTACATCTTTCACAAAAATTATCAAAATGGATCACAGAACCAAAGGAAAAATGTGAAACTATAAAATTCCTAGAAGGTAACATTAGAGAAGATATAGGTAACCTTGGGTTTGGCAATGTCTTCTCAGATGTAACACCAAAAACACAATCCATGAAAGAAAAAAATTGGTTAAGCTAGATTCTGTTGATTAAAAACTGTTCTGCAAAAGATACTGGTAAGAAAATAAGTCAAGTCATAGACGGGGAGAAAATACATAGGTATAAACACACAGGAAAAAAGACAGTGAAAAAGAGAAACAATCATAATCATAGGTAAGAAAACTTACTATGCCTCTCTGTAAGTAAAAAAAATAAGTTGACAGTAAATCAGTAAAGAAACAGATTTGAAAAATGCTACCAGGCAGTATTGATCCAATCTACATTTATACAACTTTAAAGCCAAATGCAGAAGGTGCACACAGAATATTTACCAACGTAAATGAAATTCTGAGGTATATAAAACCAATCACCAATTTCAAAGGACTAAAATTTAAAAAGAGTATGTTCTTTGCCCAAGATGGAACTGAAGTAAAAATAAATAACAGTAAGATATCCACAAAGACCTCCATATTTAGAAATTAAGCAACAGTAGTCTAAAAGGGATAAGGATGAAAGCAAATATTCCAAAGGACATGAAGAAGTGTTTCGAACTGAATGATTCCAATAAAATGATTCTAATAAAATCAACATATCAAAACATATCACAGTGAATAATGCTGCTATGAACATCGGTGTGCAAATATCTTTTAGGATATGAGTTTTCAAGTTTTTGGGGTAAATATCCAGTAGTGGGATTGCTGGATCATATGGTAGATCGATTCTTAGTTTTTTGAGGAACCTCCATACTGTTTTCCATAGTGGCTGTACCCATTTGCAGTCCCGCCAGCAGTGTATGAGGGTTCCTTTTCCTCCACATCCTCTCCAGCATTTGTTATTACTTGTTCTGTTGATTATAGCTATTCTAACAGGTGTGAGATGGTACCTCATTGTGGTTTTGATTTGCATTTCCCTAATAGCTAGCGATATTGAGCATCTTTTCAAATACTTGTTGGCCATTTGTATGTTCTCTAGCATTATTCACAGTGGCCAGGACATGGAAGCAACCGAGTGTCCTATGATAGATGACTGGATAAAGAAGCTGTGGTACCTATATACAATGGAATATTACCCAGCCATAAGAAGTGACGAATTACTGCCATTTGTGACAACATGGATAGACCTCGAGATAATCATGCTAAGTGAAATAAGCCAGACAGAAAAAATTGAAAATCACATAATATCACTTATATGTGGGATAGAAACTTAAAAGCAACAAATAAACAGGAGAAACAGAGAGTCATGGACATAGACTACAGACTAGTGATTACCAGAGGGTAGGGAGTGGGGGAGGGAGGAGGTAGACGCAGTAAAGGAGGTCAAATGTAGGGGGGGTTAGAGGGAGGGGGAAGTGGGTAAAGGGGATCAAATATATGTTAGCTGAAGGAAACTGGACTTTGGGTGATAAACACACAATAGAATATACAGATGTCAAATTATAATGTACACTTGAAAATTATATAATTGTATTAATCAATGTTACCTCAATAAACTTAATTAAAAAACATATCACGACTAACCGAATTTGTGATAAAGATTTGTTATGGGCTGTACTATGTTCCCTATCAAATTCATATGTTAAAGTCCTAACCCCCAGTACCTTAGCCTGTGACTTCATTTGGAGACAGGTTCTTTAGAGAAGTAATTAAGTTAAAATGACATTATTAGAGTGGGCCTTAATCCAATATAACTGATATCCTTATAAAAAAATACAGACAGTTCCAGAGAGACCATATAAACACAGGGAGAAGGCCATCTACAAGCCAAAGAAAGACCTCAGAAGAAAACACTGCCAACACCTTGATCTTTTATAGCCTCCAGAATTCTAAAAAAATAAACTGCTATTTAAGCCATCAGTCTGTGGTGCTTTGTTATGGCAGTTCTAGCAAACCAATACTACAGTTCCAGTTTTTCTTAAAGGGAAAGTTATAGCTTTAAATGCACCAAAAAAAGAAAAGTTTTAGTTTACAAAATTAATTTATAAAATCATCTAGCACCTTAAGAAGCTAGAAAATAAAAAGAAAAAAATAAATATAAAGAAATGAAGCAAAGGTTGATTATTTGCAAATATTAAAATTACTAAGTCTCAGGCCTGAAATTGTAAAAAGAAATCAGAGGAAAAGCTTCATGACATTGGATCGGGCCATAACACCAAACACACGAGCAACAAAATCAAAAATAGACAAATGAGGCTACATTAAAAACTTCTGTGCAGCAAAAGAAACAATCAACAGAGTGTAAAAGCAACCTACAGAATGAGAGAAAATAGATGCAAACCATATACCAGACAAGGGGTTAATATCCAGAACACATAAAGAATTCCTACAACTCATTCACAAAAAACAACCTGATTAAAAATAGGCAAAGGACTTGAATAACTATTTCTCCAAAGACATACAAATAGTCAATAGCACATGAAGATGCTAAACATCACAATTATCAGGGAAATGCAAATCAAAATCACAATGAGATACCACCTCCACCTGTTAGAATGGCCATTATCAAAAAAGCAAAAAATATCAAGTTTTGGCAAAGATGTGGAGACATTGAAACCCTAGTGTACTATTGCCAGGATTGTAAAATGGTGCAGCCACTATGGAAAACAGTAGGAAGGTTCCTCAAAAAATTAACAATTGACTTATATGAACTATCACATGATCCACCAATTCCACTTCTGGATGTATCTCCAAAGGAATTGAAAACAAGATCTTGAAGAGATATTTGCAGACTCATATCAGCCAAGATGTGAAAGCAATCTAATTATCTACTGACAGATGAACAGATAAAGAAAATGTGGTAAATACATAAAATGGACTATTATTCAGCCTTTAAAAAGAAAATCTTGTCTTTTGCTACAATATGGATGAACCTTGAGGACATTATGCTAAATGAAATATGTCAATCACAAAAAGAAACATGGCATTATTACACTTATATGAAGTATCTAAGTTAATAGAAAAGGAAGTAGAATGGTTGTTACCAGGGGCTGGAAGGAAGAGGAAAAAGGAAGTTCTTGATCAATGGGTAAAGCTCCACTCATGCAAGATGAAAAAGTTCTAGAGATGTGTTGTACAACAATGTGGATACAGTTAACAATACTGTACTGTACATATAAAAATTGTTAAAAGGGTAAATATATTATATTTCCCACAAAAAATAGTAAAAGAGGATCAGATCTATTATAAAAATGGCTAAATCCATAGAAAGAGTGATTAAATAAAAGTCAAATGATCAGTATCAGGATTGAAAGAGGAAACATTACAAATTATGAGGGCATTAAAAGGACTATAGGGATACCTATTAAAAAAAATAAAACCATTGGCTCAAAGTTCTAAAAAGTTAGATGAAATGGACAAATTCCTTGTTATCAAAACTAAAGCAGAAATTTGGAATATCTCTATATCTGCTAAAGATGTAAAAATCATAATTTAAAACTTTATCAGAAAAGTTCAGGATCACTGATTAATTCTATCAAATATTTAAGTAGGAAGAGAAGGGAATACTTCCCAACTCACTTTATGAGGCCAGCATAACCCAAATATCAAAATCTGAAAAAGATATTACAAGAAGTAAAATCACAGACCAATATCCTCATGAAAAAATCCTTTAAAAACATCAGCAAGTCGAAACGAGCAATATATGATAAGGATAATATATCATGAACATGTGAGATTTATCTAAGAAATGTAATGTTAGTTTAACAATTGAAAAACAATCAATTTAATTATTTTCATTAACAGAATAAAGGAAATATATCACCTCAAGAGTTGCAGGAAAAAACATATGACAAAATTCAAAGGTTATGCATGATTAAAAAATCTCAGCAAACTAATAGAAGGAAATGTCCTCAACTTAATCCATAAGCATCTACAGAAAAACACCTAGAGCTAATGCCATTCATTTCAGTGAATGAATTCCCTGAAATCAGGAACAAGGAAAGGATGTCTGATCTCATCAGCTCTAAGCAACATTTGATTAAGAGACATAAATAATGCAAAAGATGAAGGAAAATAATTAAAAGAAATAGATTAGCAAAGAAAAAACAGATCAACTTACTAACTTAATAAACTTTGTATTATTAACTAAAATGGCTTAAAGACAATACCAGTATTAGGAGGGCAGAAGCAAGAGAATTCTCATATGATGCTTGTAGGTGTATAAAATTACACAATGATTTTTGAAAACTGTCTGGCAGTTTCCTACAATGTTAAACATACACCTACAATCTAGCAATTCCCAAAGTACCCAAATTTGAGAGAAGCAAGAGAATTTATTGCCAGCAGATTTACATTACAAAAAATGGTTTCTTCAAGCTGAAGAGACATGATGCTATACAGAAACCTGGATCTTCTGTGATGACGTAAGATCACCAGAAATAAGTATGTCGATACACACAAAAGTCTTTCTCTTTTTTTTTCTCCTAAGTTTTTAAAGATACACATGGCAGTTTAAAGCAAAAATGTTGAAATGACATTGTGTGATTGATAACATATGTAGATGCAATACATACAACAACTATAGCATAAAGGAGGGCTGCAAGATCTCTCATTTTACATGAACTAGGCCAATATCAACTCTAAACAGACTATGAAAAGTTATGAATGTATACTGTTACACCTAGAGCAACCACTAAAAAGTAAAAATGCAAAGCAGTATGGCTAAATGGCAATTATATTAAATTAAATGCAATTGCAAAAAATGATCAACTGACCTAAAGAAGACAGCAATAGAGAGAAACAAAAAACAGAGGAGGCAAATAAAAAACAAACCGTAAAAAGAGAAACCTAAATCTAACCATACCAATAATTACATGAAATAAACTCACCAATTAATTAAAAGGCACAGACGGTCAGAATGGATAAAAAGCAAGACTCTACCACATGCTGTTTACAAGAAAAGCACACTTTAAATATAAAGACACAGGTCAGCTGAAAGAAAATGGATCGAAAAAGAAATAATATGCAAACAGTAAGCACAAGAAGGCTGGAGTGGCAATATTAATATCTGATAAAGTATATTTCAAAACAAAGAGTATTACCAGAGATACAGAGATGTTTCATAATAAAAGGGTTAATTCATCAGAAAAATATGCCAAAGGTAAATATACATGTATCTTATAACAGTGCTTCAAAATACATAAGCCAAATAAATAGAATGGGGAAATAGACAATTCCACAATCCTAGTCGAAGAATTTAATACCTTGTCACAGTAATTAATAACTACTGATAAATATATAAAATTGATTAAACTATTGCTGAATTGATAAAAAAAAAAAGAGCTAAACAAATCATAAGGAAATAAAAGATCTGAACACAACAATCAACTTGACCTAACTGAACAACATCCAATAACTGTATAATATATTCTTTTCAAGGGCCCATGATACATTCACCAAGACACTATATATGCTGTGAAATAACTCCCAACTTACAAGGATTGACATTATATATAATTTGTTCTTCGATCTGAGTGGAATTAAATCAGTAACAATAAGTTATCTAGAAAAATCCCAAATATCTGGAAATGAAATTGAGATTGGGCGAAGAAATACTGGATTTATCGAATGTAGACAACTCTCTTGATGATTTTCATTATAAAGGGGAGCAGAGAGATGAAGTAACTGAAGGAAGAAATCATGACCCTCTTCTGGTCAAAACCCTGCAGTGGGTCTCACTGACCATAGAACGAGATCCACACCTATTGTCTTGGCACCCATGGCCCTCCCCAATAACAGTCCAACCCCCTTGCCCACTCGAGTTTCCATCACTCCCCCAACAAACGTTCCTTTCCAGGCAGAAAGGATAACCCCTCCTATCTTCACAGCTGGGTGCCAAGCAGTTACCCAGGAGGAGTCGAGAGCCAGACAAGGTCCCTCAAAGAACCATCTCAACACCAGCAGGGCAGTTGGACAGTTGGATGCACCATGAGAGCCTTAGAGTCCTCATGTATACATCCTCTAGGACTGAAGGGAACAGTGGGAGTAATTCTGCCAGAGAACACTCAAAAATCTTTGCCCTGGTGAAATATCTGAGCTAGTTGGTTAACAAAGGTGAATGTGTGAAACATAAAGGCATGAGGGAATAAAACTGCATGGGCTAGAACAGAGTCCCCGGTGGCTATAAACAAGAGTCCAGCTGGAGTGAAAGGTAAAGGATGATTCTGGAAAGCCTGGTTGGGGGGAGCAGTTCAAAATGGATAATCATCACCACCACCATACACTCTTCCTGAGCACTCTGTGCCAAGCACCCTCACCAATTCCAAAGCAGGATCACATTTCCGCCTCACAACCCTGACACTGCTATTAACCTCGTTTTACAGATGAGAAAAGAGAAGGGACACAAATTGAAGGCAAATGCCCAAGGATAGAGTTGTACCAGCGGAGCCTCAGAGTCTGACTTCAAAATCTGCAATAGAGGACCCTTTTAAAACAGGAAGATGAGCTAGAATAGGGGAAAGACAATATGCTGAGCAAACATAAAAGTGAGGAGAAAGGAAAAGAGGAAGAACTGAAAAGACTTAACAATTCATAAGATTAGTGGACAATCTAGAAAACACAAGGAAGCCAGAAGAACTCTGAGATCATGCAGACTGTGCCAAGAGGCAGAATACTGCCATTAAGAAAGATCAGCAGGGCCAGACCAGGTGAGAAGAAAAGCGAATGTGGATAGAGAAGGCAGATTTCCACTATTGTCCTGCACACACTCCTTAGCTGGTTTGTCGAGAGCTAAATTTGAACTGTAGCAAAACATTTAGAGAATTTGAGAATTTGACCAGAGGAGGGTCATGATTTCTTTCTTCAGTTATTACCTCATCTCTCTGTTCCCCTTTATAATGAAAATCATCAAGAAGAGTTGTCTACATTTGATAAATCCAGTATTTCTTTACTCAGTCTCAATTTCATTTCCAGATATTTGGGATTTTTCTAGATAACTATTGTTACTGATTTCTTATTCAATTCCACTCAGGTCAAAGAACAAATTATGTATGTCAATCCTTATAAGTTGAGAACTGTAGCAAGGCATTTAGATGACATTAAGGAATTTTAGTTAATTTTGTTGGGTGTAACATGTGATATAAAAGTTGTTTTCTTTAAAGTCCTTATTCAAAAGAGACGCAAACAAGTATTTTTAGGTAAGATGCTATCTGGGATTTGCTGCAAAATACTTCAGCAACGAGAACTAAAAGGAAGAGCAGAATGTTGACAACTGCTGAAACTAAGTGAGGGGCACACAGGAGCTCTTACAGTATTCTCACTACTTTTGGCTGTATTTGTAAAATTTTCATAATTTTAAATTTAATGACTTATCTCTCTTCACACCCCAAAATAAGGGAAGAAGAAAAAATCTTAAGGAGGTGGGGAAAAAACTGCAAAGACTGGGTGGTTTGATTCCTACCTTCTATTGGTGTCATTAATGTCATCAACAGAATTTAATGTCATTAGGGATTGAGACCAAGGATCAGGAGAAAGTGAACAAATGTTTTATCTTTATCAGCATTAAGTGTATGACATGAACTTGAAAAACAGAGCACCTCCTTTTAAATTTCCACTAAAACTTTGAAAGTTAAAAAACAACTAGCTCCACGGCAAAAGTTACTACATCATTTCCCTCTCTATAAAATGAGAATTTTACTACTTAATGTACAAGATAGCTGAGGAAATAAACTATGGCAGTGAACAGAAAGCATACAGCCAGCAACATAGGACTACAGCTCTTAAAACCCTACTTCTTATCACCTTTGTTTTGCCAGCACTCCAAAGACCTGAGAATACAGTTGGGTGAATATCTAAGAGGGAGTTCCCTGTAGATGTTGGGAAACCTCTAAATGAGGTCAGAAGGATGTGACCCTTCAAGAACAGGCCTGGCTTCCTGGGAAACCACCTGCAGCTCTGAGCCCAGAGAGCATATTACACTCAAGAAACCAAGGCCAAGAAAAGCAATGTACCCTCTCCATTATGAGAGAAGACACCACAGGAATACAAGGAAGTACTGCCCACCTGAGACAGGGCTGCCAGGCCCTTAGGAGTTTTCCCTTCCCTAACAGGCAGCCCCTCTGGATCTGGGGGGTGCATGGGGTGCTCCAAGGAAGACCTGGGCATAACAAGCAGCTCTGGCCTCAGGATTCTCTTCCAGCCCAGCTGGTAGAGTGGAAACCTCCAAGCGGTAGCTGGGGTCCTCTTCACTAAAGTATTAGAACCAGGAAGGGAAAGACAGCCAGAGGGGCAGAGCCAGGGTTTTAGATCATCAAGTCAGCATGACATCATCTTTCATGTGCCTATGTGTTTACTAAAAACACAAATTAACGTTACTGAGCACTTAGCATGTGCCAAACATAAGTTTTACCTCTTTCCACACTGAAGGCAACTTCATGAGAAAGGGTTAGACCCGTATTTGAACTCTGACTTCAGGCCCGGCGTAGGCCCCTGGGAGAGACAATGCTCAAAGAGAAGTACACTTGGGATTGTTGATTTGGGTGAAAATGACAGGTTCTCATTGCTAAATGGTGAATCTGAGTGATGAATCCACGGAACCTCATGGCTACTTCTGGGTATGATTGTAATGTTTTCATAATGAAAAGTTAAAAATAAGAACTTAAGTGTGGATGTCTTACACGCCCCCCCCCCCACAAACCCCAGTAATTCACCGGGTCGACTAGCAGCCCCGTGGGAGCTTGGGGAAAATTCCTGCCCCGTGAGCTCCATCTCACTTCACCCATGCTCAAGAAAGTCCTGATGCCGGAGGGAGCTGTCTGGCCACAAGGACGTCCCAAGCAACCCAGGATGGCAGACCCCGTCAAGCCCTTCCAACTTGCCTGGGGCTCGAAGTTTCGCTTACTCAGGTCGCTCGGCCCCAGTCATTCTCCACTCCCTTCATCCAAATAAGTGTAGGTGTCTGCCCCAGAACAATGCTTCCCCCAAAACCCGAATCCTCGAGGCCAAGGAGTGCCTCCAACCACTACGGTGGGCATTACCCAGCCGCGCGCCCCCATGAACGCTCAGGACGTAAGCACGAGCCACATGCCCACAGCTGTGGGGATGTCTGCTCTGAGCCAGGGGTGCTGGTGTCCCCCAAATTACCCTAATTATTCTCAGCCTCTCCAGGCCAGGACGTTGGGCACCCAACCCCCGACCGCGATCGGAAAATCAAACCTCAAGGAACTCGCGGTCAAAGCGAGCCTTCTCCCGCCCTCTCTATCCCGTTTTTCCCGACCCTCCGTTGTTGGGCGCTGGATGCCAACGCAGACTCGCTCACCACAAGTGCGGAAGGACGGTTACCACACGCCAACCTACCCTCCGGGGCGTGGTAGTGCGCTACCCACAGTGCCTCAGGGAGGAACTACAATACCCACAACGCCCCGGGGCGGGACTACAATGACCGCGATGCCCCGGTCCAGCGCTACTCAAAAAGCTCCGAGGCCGCGAGATTAGGTTAGGCACAATACCCTGTAGTCGGGATTATGCTACACAGTATTCCCGGAGTGAAGTCTGCGATACCCACGATGTCCCGAAGGGCGGGCGCGCACTACCGAGACTGCAGCGAGACGGACTATACTCCTATAACGCTCCAGGGCGCATGTCGCCTTCCCAGAGAGCCCTACTGGACTTGGACCTTCAGTGAGGGCCTCTGGAAATTAACCCCTCAACTCCATTGGAGCCCGCGCTCACGTGTCAGAATTAGTCACTTGGGCTCTGGGAGAAATTGTGGAAAATCAAGCAAGTAAAATCAAACTGCCCTAGGGGTACCTGGTGGTTCAGGTGAGCATTAAAATCGCTCTTATTTAATTTATAGACTCCGTGTAATTTTTATTTTTTTAAATGAGATGTTAGTTACCTGGATGTATATTTGCCCTCTATCCTGCAAATTCATCCTTATGTTTTTGCATTTAAATAACAGCACGTAATTAAACTTCTAAAAAATGCCAAAGGTACTGGCATTTTTCTTTGTTAAGGAGAAGATTCTGAAGCTGTTTTTTAATATAAGAAAAAATGAGGGAAAACTAAACATGAAGACCTTTAAAGCTACAAAATGACATTAATATAACAATCATTGATTAGATGAAACAGAATAGAAAGCTCAGAAACATATCAAAGTCTTTATAAAGGGACACACTCTTTTAGGAATTTGACAAAAGTTTTCAAATTACTTCCTATTTGCTTCTGCCTAAAATGAAGTAACAGGAACCAGATTTAGCCTCTTCTTTAAAAATACTTAAAAAGGAAAAGATATGTGAAAGAACAGGTTTGAAGCCATTGGACAGAAGCCAGTGAAGAGCAGTGAACCCAGAGTGATGGGTAAGGAACCAGGTGAGCCTTTGAAATGCCCCATGGAGAGAAATTTCAGGTCACAGGACAAAAAAGGGAACCCAAGAGTAGGCTCCTCAAGTATCAGTTGAATACCAACCAACAAGTGCATGTGCAACCCCCAGGACAGAAACACTAAAAAGGACTAGAGGGAAATACTGTGAGCTCACATAGGGCCAGGGATAGTGCTTGTTTCCACCATAATTCACAGTGTGGAGTAAAGTACACCAGGTCCTCAAATAATGTTTCATTCAACATCGTTTCATTTTAATGCTGTTGAGAAAAAAATTATCAGTCACAGGCAACTGTGGTTTGCACATTCTCCCCATGTTTGTGTGGGTTTTTTTTCCAGGTATTCCGGTTTCCTCCCACATACCAAAGATGTGCATGTTTAGTTCATTGGCATGTCTAATTTGTCACAGTTTGAGTGTATGTAAGTACACCCTGCAATGGAAGGGCATCCTGTTCAGGGTTGTTTCCTGCCTTGCACCCAGAGCTGCCAGGATAGGCTCCAGCTGCCCTCTACCCTGAACTGGAATAAGCGGGGTGGAAAATAATTTTCTTACTTGTTTTTATTAATCATTCTTAAATATATGTATTGCTCACATTTATTACAATGTTTAATATTAGAAGTGTTTTAGGTCTTTGTTTTTGTGACCAGAAATATGTCATAGGAACTTTTGTTGATGTTAATTAGCCTATAGTAAAACTGATTTCATTATGTGTCATTCTGCTTCAAGTTGCAGTTTCCAGGAACACATCCACAACGTTAAGTGAAGACTTACTATACTTGAAAGGGTTTTGCCTTAATAGTGGAACAAAATTAGGGCCAAAACTTGAGTGAGATAATTTTTATATTAAAATTGGGAGGTAAATATGTCAAATATATTTCAGAAATTTTAAAAGTTACTTTCATTTTTACATGAATCGTGTGCAGAATTATACATATTCTAAAATTTTTAAACCGAAATTGAAGGTCTCCCATAAAATTAGCTGTAAATTTAATATAACCCAATTAAAAATAGCATTTGCATATTTTCAACACCACAAAGTAATTCTATTACTTATCTGGATGACTATATTGGTGATATTAATCAAGAAAATGGTAATAAATAATAAAGTTCAATTTGCTTTATTACTAGTATTTTAAAATAAAACTATAATAATCAATGTGACAGCGATACAAGTCAGCTAAACAGAACCAAAGAGAAAGCCAAAATAAGTAGGAGGGAGAAAGTGGGGGAGAAAGAAAAGGAAGGAAAGTGAGAAAGATGATTTCAAATCAGTTTGGAATGCTTGAGAAAATAGTTATTTGGGGGACATTATGCTAGTTCACAAAATAAATATAAAAAAAGAAATCAGAGATGTAGTATGATGCAATATAAATGATTTTGAAAATATTTTGTAGTATGGAAGGCCTTTGCATGTATTGTACCACAGCAGAGAGCATCAAGAAAATGACTCAAGACAACAGTGCAAGGACAGGTGTGCTCATGCTCATCAGAAGATAACTCTCTCTCAGCTCTCTGGGCTGAAATCCAACTGAAGTGACTGAGTGCTATCAAGTGAGAAAAGGGACATCTTTGTAAACTCTTTATTCGTGGTTTAACCTTTGAAACTGCAGAAGAAAGTTTGAAAAATGACTACTGGCTATGGTGGCACTAATCTCTTAAATTCCTCCAGGAATGCAGTACTATTTGTACTTTTTTCCTAGGTAATAACAGTTCTAGTGGTTCCACTTGGCCTTTTCCACCATGGTAGTCCTTACTCCATAGGTCAGAAAATTGATGTGGGAATTCCTTCAGTAACTGAGTATATCTATTGCAATTATACATTCTAGAAGTACATAAATGACCTCAGGATGGGTTTGGGGACCACTAGGCTCATTGTGAGATAGACTTGATCTAAAACTTCATCATGTGACCTCCATAATCCACTACTCTGACTAGTGGACTACAATGACATTTTGAGTCACCTATAATTGACATTGGTTTGGAGCCAATGTCCAGTAATCCTCAAAAGGTCTGATTATTCCCTTTTCCCTAATGTACCATCACCCTGGTAAAGGCCATAGGTCCGTTTGGGAAAGGCTGAGAGAGTCCGTTACCTCTGCATGTGACAAAAAATGCTAAAGGGAGTCCTTTAGGTTGAAATGAAAAGATACTAGACAGTAATTTGAATCTGTATGAAGAAATGCAAACCTTAGGTAAAACTAAATACATGTGCAATTATAAAAGCTAGTATAATTGTAATTTTGGTTTGTAACTCTATTTTTTATTTTCTACATGATTTAAGAGACATGCATAAAAAACAATTATTCTGTGTTACTGGGCATACAATTTATTAAAATAGATGTTGTGGCAACTAACAAAAGGGGTAAAGCTGTATAGGAACAGTTTTTGTATGCTATAAAAGTTAAGTTGTTATCAATTCAAATTAGATTTTTATGACTTTACATGTTAAATGTAATCCCTATGGTAACCACAAAGAAAATATCTAAGGAATACACACAAAAGGAAATTGTAAGGTAATAAAAACATTTTGCTACAAAAATTAACAGAGAAAGTTGTAATAAGGAAGAGTCAAGTCTATAAGGCATATAGAAAACAAATAGCAAAATGGCAGAATTAAATCACTATCAGTAATTACTTTATATTTAAATGGTTAAACTCTTCAATTAAAAGAGAAATTGGCAGAATGGATTTAATCCATTTCCTGTTTGCCCCAAGAATACTTGCTGGTGATCCTTGTGGCTACAGCATTTACCCCAAGATAACTCATGGATTACAGTCCTAACCTTACCTCCAAATTTTGCCATGAAATATCCTGCATTTATTATTTTTGCATTGCTCTAGTATATTGATAGTCTTTGGAAACAAATAATGTCATTCTATGTATAGAATTTTTTTTCAGTAGTGGTATTTTCATTTACAAAATACAGTAATTCCTGATCACAGAAAATGTTAAATCCTAGAAAACATAGGATTCCTACACATGATGTTAATATCATTCTCGAACAGTTATTAGCCAAAGGTGCATTTGATGAATCTGATTTATGCATACATTTCTTACATTAGGATTAGAGAGAGAAAAGTTCTGTTTAGAAATAACTCCAAGAACAGTTTTTATATTTTATTTTCACATTGAAAACCAGTCAGATTTGCTTCAGCCTCAAAGAATGTGTTTATGTAAAATTAACACTGGCAGGGAGCTGCACTTTTTTTTTCTAAATAGGAAATAGGTTAAAGAAATCATGATCCAACTCTATATTTTCTATAAGACTCACTTTAGATCCAAAGGCACAAATAGGTTGAAAGTGTAACGATAGTAAAAAATATTCCATGCAAATAGTAATTAAAAGAGAGTTGCGGTTGCTATGCTAATATCAGACAAGGTAGACTTAAAAAAAAAAAAAAGGTTATAAAAGGTGACATTGTATATTGTTTCAATAGAGCAAGATATCAAATTATAAACATTTACATACCTAATAACAGACCCTCAAAATATATGAAGCAAAATAGGCTTCTACAGTAGTTGAAGACTTCAATACCCCACTCTCAAGAATAAAACAACCAGACAGAAGATAAATAAGGAAATAGATTACCTGAACCATGCAATAAACCAACTAGACCTAATATATATACAGAGCACTGCGCCCCGCCCCCCAATAAAAAACAATCAGCAGAATACAAATTCTTCTAAAGTACACCTGGACATTCTTCAGGTTAGATCATATGTGAGGCTACAAGTCTCAATAGATTTTAAAAGTGGATGTCATATAAAGTATATACTCTCATCACAACAAGATAAAGTTAGAAATCAATATCATAAGGAAAACCAGAAAATTCACAATATGTGCAAATTAAACAACACACTCTTAACAACCAATGGGTAAAAGAATAAATCACAAGGGAAATTCGAAAATCTAAAGATGAAAATAAAAATACAACATGCCAAATTTATGGGAAATGCATAGCTTTAAATACCTACATTTACATCTGCATTAAGATGCAGAGGGCAATTCATAGCTGTAAATGCCTACTTTAAAAAGAAGAATGATTGCATTATTCATGGTGGCCAGGACATGGAAGCAACCAAGTGTCCTACAATAGATGATTGGATAAAGAAGCTGTGGTACATATATACAATGGAATATTGCTCAGCCATAAGAAGAGATGAAAGACTGACATTTGCAACAACGTGGATGGACCCTGAGATAATTATGCTAAGTGAAATAAGCCAGACAGAAAAAGTTGAAAACTACATGATATCACTTATATGTTGGATATAAACCTAAAAGCAACAAATGAACAGGACAAACAGAGACTCATGGACATAGACAATAGACGAGTGGTTACCAGAGGGGAGGGGGAAGGGAAGGAGGTGGATAGGGTAAAAGGGGTCAAATATGTGGTGACAGAAATCTATGGGCGGTGAACACATAATGCAATGTATATATTTGCCTTACTGTTGAATTGTACACCTGAAACTTACTGTATTTTGTTAACCAATGTCACCATAAAAAACAATAATAAAAAAAGGAATGATTGAATTCCAGTCAGGATGGCAGGCTAGGTAAAAGCAGGGTTCACCTCCTTCCATACCTGTGTTAAAATTATAACCAAATTATAAATAAAAACAGCTTGGAGAACCACCTGCAGTCTAGTTGATCATTACACATACATCTGAGGATATAAAAAGGGACCACATCGAGTCTAGTAGGAGGAGCTGAGACACAAAGCAGGCTGGTCCTGCACCCATGCCTAGCGGAGAATGTGGCTGCAGAAGTCCCCACTGAAGGAACAAGGAGCCCTAGCCCCACATGAGATCCCCAGCCCAGGGTTCCATTCCCAGGAAGAGGAGTTCCCACAAAATCTGACTGTGAAAACTAGTGGGGACTCTGGCTGTCTGGCTGAGATGGAAAAAAACTGAAAACTCAGATGACTCTTTAAAGGGCCTGCACACAGACTTGCTTGTAGACATGTCCTGGGCTCCAGTGGAGGGTCAGCAGCTTGGGAGGCAAAAGAGACATATGGGGCAAGACAGATATGTGGCACTGGGGCAAGGGCTGGAGGAAAAGCCACTATTGCTCCTTTGTCAGGCACCCCTGTGGGGCAGTCTATAGGTGGGTGTCATCTTGCTTGTGCTGAACCCTCCCCCTCCATGCAGCTAATTCTGAAGCTGCTTTGGCTGGTGAGATTGGCCTGCTCCACCCTGTGTCTCCTTGGGGTCCTGCCCTACCCAGTCCACAAGTTGTCTGCACAGCCTTTTATGGACCTGCCAGCCCCACACCTGCAGCTTCCCTTGGCCACATATTTATTAGGAGGCAGCAATCCTTAGCTCATGTAGCCCATGCATGGCCCACACATTTGGGGAGGAGACTTGGTGGAGAGCCACTGCTGTCAGCCCCAGCTGCAATATCTCTTGAGTGGATTATGGGGGTCTGAGGGCCTGAGGACAGTGGCAGACTTTGCTGTGGTCTGAAACTTTTTACAGAAAGCTGCAGATTCAGCACTGGCACGAAACCTGACTCTGCATTGGCCTGGTGAAATTCGTTTGCTTTACCTTTGTCATTACCTGGGTCCCCACCCCACCCAACTCGCATACCACTCAAAGGCTCTTCCAGCTGCAGAATCATACAGGCAGTTGGCAGGCAGCACCAGGCCTTGAGATGCACTGGTCCTTTTGCTAAGCCACCCGAGGCATGGCACTGGGGTCAACCAACTTCAGCTTGCAGCATGGTCTCTCCTACTTGACTCCAGTTCCAGCATAGGCAGCAACCATCCTCAGATCACTGTAGCTCCTACCAGGTAGCGCTGAGGAATCAAAGGCAGTAGCTGACCTTAGCCTACATGGAGACCCTCTGAAAGGGCTACAGAACCAACACATCCGAAAGCTGGTGTTAGACCACAACAGAGTACAAACTGACTAGCCCCATAAGCAGCACATCCAAAGGGTGGTCTCTACAGGTATGAGACTGCTAGGGTGAATCCAACTCCATGGGGTCAACCCTACACAGCAGCTCATATCCTGAGGGCATGGCCAATCCCAACAGCTAGTCAGCCCGAGAATCAATTATATCCACTGCAAGCTACCAGCAATCAAGGCATAGCTATAACAGGAGAACACACACAAACAAAAAGGGTAAACACCCAGAGCCCCCGATGCAGGTGATCAGGGAGACTGCACCACTGGAACACACAGGACACCTACATAAAGCTACCTGGCCAAGTCTGGGAGACAACAAATCTTCCCGATACATAGAAATGAACACAGAGAAGCAACTAAAATGAGAAAACAAAGTAACATGCTGCAAATGAAACAACAAGAGAAAACCTTAGGAATAAAAAATGAATGAAATGGAGGCAAGCAAACTACTAGAGACAGAGTTCAAAACACTGGTTATAAGGATGCTGAATGAACAGGGGGAGAATAGATGATCTCAGTGAGGACTTCAACAGAAAGAGAGTAAGTAAAAAAAGGACATAGAAACCATAAAAGACAACCAGTCAGAAATGAAGAATACAATAACTGAAATGAAGAATATACTAGAAGGAATCAACAATAGATTAGATGAAACAGAGAACCAAATCAGCAAGTTGGAAGACAAGGTAGCAGAAAATGCAATTGGAACAATAGAAAAAAATAAAAATGAGGACAGTTTTAAGAGACTTCTGGAACAACATCAAACGTAACAACATCTGCATCACGGGAGTGCCAGAAGGAGAAGAGAGAGAACAAGGAACTGAGAACCTATTTGAAGAAATAATGACAGAAAACTTCCCTAACCTGGCAAAGGACATAGACATACATGTCCAGGAAATGCAAAGAGTCCCAAACAAGAGGAACCCAAACAGATTCACACCAAGATACACCATTGTTAAAATGACAAAGGTTGAACACTAACAAAAAATCCTAAAAGCAGCAAGAGAAAGATAACTGGCTTTCAACAGAAACTTTGCAGGCCAGAAAGGATTGGCATGAAATATTTAAAGTGATGAAAAACAAGAACCTATAGCCAAGACAACTCTACCCAGCAAGGCTATCAACTAAAATTGAAGGTGATATAGGGAGTTTTTCAGACAGGAAAAAGCTAAAGGTATTCATCACCAACAAGCCAGGATTAAAAGAAATGTTAAGGGGACTTTTGTACAAAGAAAGGGGGAAACACCATAAATATGAATTATAAAATGGCAATGACTATGTACCTATCAATAATCACTTTAAATGTAAATGGATTAAATGCTCCAATCAAAAGACACAGGGTAGCTGAGTGGATAAGAAAACAAGACCCATACATATGCTGTCAATAAGAGACCCACCTCAGATTAAATGACGCACACAGACTGAAAGTAAAGGAATGGAAAAAGATATTTCATGCAAATGGAAATGGAAAAAAAAGCTAGGGTAGTGATACTTATATCATATAAAATAGACTTTAAAACAAAGGCTATAAAAAATGGCATAGATGGGTAACTTTGGAAGATGGTGGACTAGGTAAAAGCAGGGTTTGTCTCCTCCCAGGTCTGCATTGAAATTGCAACCAAATTATAAAGTAATCAATGTGGAGAATCACCTGAAGTCCAGTTGTATCTACATCTGATAATATAAAAGAGCCACATCGAAGCAGGTAGGAGGGGCAGGGTCGCAAATCGGGCTGGACCTGCACCTGTGGGTGGTGGAGGATCACCAGGAGGTAGAGCAAGGCTGCAGAGGCTCTCTTGAAGGAGACGGAGTTCCTGGTCTCATCTGGGGGTTCCCCAGCTTAGGGAAGAGGTGATTCCAATAACTCTGACTGTAGAAACCAGAGGGGAATCTGGCTGTCTGAGTGAGACAGAAGGAGACTGAAACCCTAGATGTCTCTTTGAAGGACCCATGCAGTCTTTCTGACCTGCAGATACTCACCTGGGACACCTGCGGTGGGTCAGAGGCTTACCTGAGATTCATTCTGAGAAAGTCTGCATTGCCTGGCTCCAAGGTGAGTACTAGAAGGGCAGCCACCTCTGTGCTTTAGTCCAGCCTCCCTATAGGGTAATCTATAGACTATGCTAGTTTGACTGTGCAGACAGGGGTCAAAGGGAATCAGCCTGCCCCACCCAACCTGCAGATTGCTTGGGGCATTTGTTGCTGGATGGCTGCCAAGCCCTGCTCTGATTCAGGGCCAAGCATTCCCATTGGGCAGCCAGTGCTATGAGCCACATTTCCATTCCCAGAGGGTGACCAGTGCTGTGAGCCTCATTTCCGAGATGGTGTCAGGCAGATCACTGCTGCCAATATGAACTTGGGTGGATATTGGGGTCCTGTGAGTCAGTCCCAAACAGGAGCTGGTCTTGCTGTGATCTGGGTCTTATGTGGGAGCTCACAAGTTACCAAAGTTGCAGCAAGACTGAGGCTGTATTGATATGACTACCATTGTCTCTCTGAGACCCTGCCCCACTCTACCCACAAATTGCCCCAAGCAGCCCATTGTCAGTGAACTGCTGCAGCCCAGACCCTCCCCTCCCCTAAACTCCCAATCCACACAGGCAACAAACTTTGCTAGCACAGGGCAATCATTGCATGGAAATCAGTGGCAGGCAGACCTCTGCTGCCTGCAAGATTTGCAATATTGTGTCTGGGGAGAGCAGAGGTCTGTGGGACTGCCCTGGAGAGCAGTTGAGATCACTGTGATCTGACTGCAGCAGGAATGCCAGGCACAGAAGTTGCAGCAAACAGGCTGTATTGATCTGACTGCCATTGTCTCTCAGAGACCCCACCTCAACCTACCCACAATTTGCCCCAGGTGGCCCATTGACAGTGAACTGCCGTAGCCCTGACCCTCCCCGCCCCTCCCCTGATCTCCTAATCCACACAGGCAACAAACGTGGGCTGGCACAAGGTGGGCAATGCATGGAAATCAATGGCAGCGAGAACTCTGCTGTCTGCAACAGTTGCAATATTGTGTCTGGTGAGCACAGGGGTCTGTGGGACCACCCCAGACAGCAACTGGTCTCACTGCAATCTGTCTATAGCGGAAACGCCCAGGCACAGAAGTTGCAGCAAAACTTAGGCTGTACTGGCTGAATGGACCTTGTCTACCTGAGATCCTGTTTTACCCAAGCCACAAAGTGCCTCAGCCCATTGACAAGCAGCCTCTTGTGCCTGCTTGGTTCTGGGGTTGTGCAGTCAGTGCAAGCAATAGACCTAGGGTAGCACAGTGAGTATATTTCAAGGAAAACAGCTGTGGATAAACCACTGCTGCCTGTACAAGCTGCAATATCTCCTGAGGGGATTGCAGAGGTCTATACTGGCCTGACAGCCCTTGACTCCCTGAGCTCCTGCCCCATCCAATACACGAAGTGCCCATTGTACATTGATAGGCAGCTGCCCCTGCCCTGGGATAGTGCATTTAGGCCCAGGGTGGATAGCAGTTGACCTTGCTACAAGTGCAGACTTGTTTAGGGAGCCACAGAGACAGCGTTGGCACATAAACTGACACTGCAGTGGTAAAGGGAAGTTTACTCAAATAGACTCTGGAGACTCCCAGGGTCCCTGTGCCACCTAACACACATATCACCCAGAGGCTCATCCAGTTTCAGAGACTTACAGGCAAATGATAGGCAGTGTCAGGCCTTGAGGAGCACTGGTCCCTCTGCTAGAATGCCTCAGATCAGGGACAGGGAATAACCAACAGCTGCCTACAGCATTGTCTCTTCCTCTTACCTATATAGATCCAGCATAGGCAACAACCATCAGCAGATTCCTTTGTAGTTCTTACCGGGTACCCCTGAACAATCAAAAGCAGCAGCTGACCTCATCCTACAGGGGAGCCCCTCCCAAGGGGCCACAAAATAATGCATCTGGAGGCTGGCACCAGACCACAATGGAGCAACTCCTGACTTGTCCCATTAGTGATACACATAAAGGGTGGTTGCAACAAGTACACAAGCCTGCTAGGGCAAATCCCACTCAGTGGGGTTAAAATGGGACATCACTTGTAAAAATCTTCATCTTTCAGTATGAAATGAAATGGGACATCTCTTGCAGAGTTCTTAATCTTTTTAGTAAACCTAGTTTTCTTCCTTTCTTTGGGAAAAAGGCCCTCTCCCTCAAATCCTGATTATTACCCTGAAACTGGTGACTCAGATCCTCTGGCTATTGATAAGGGTCATCAGCCCATTGTTAGCAGAAATGGTGTTAAGCTGGACAAGGCCTTTAGAGTATGAGAGAGGAGGGGACTTTAGGCTAAAAGTGTTTTTACTTTTTAAGAAATATATTAACCAAGACTGTTTCCCTTTACTCAATAGGCAAATCAATAATAGAAATTAATAGATATATGATTTAAATAATAAGTTTGTATCTTCTTTTCCTTGTCTAGGGACTGAGGTGGCACTTTAGCAGGAAACTCAAGACCCCACACTGAATGAGGCAGAAGGGGAAAGAGCTCCATGAAACCCCTGTAGGCAGGGACTACAGCCATTCTCAGCAGGAAGCAGATAAGGAAGAAGAGACCTCCTGTCCCTCAACATCCATACTAATAAGAAGGGGGTTCATAACTCTTAGAAAAGAGTTAGACAATAAAGTTAGGGGGTTTCGGGTCTGCCTGCAAAGACTCTGAGGTCATCCTACCCTAAATGGAGTCTGCCCTAATCAGCCCACGATTAGGCAAACCAAAAAGCATTTTTTAACTCTTACAAAGAAACAGTTTAAGCCAGTCCCTCATACCTGTGCAATGAAGACCCCAACAACCTTCAACTCACCTGAGCCTCATTATATTATCATTATAATATGATGCAAATGCCCAAAAGTTCATTAATATCATTATAACAGACTGAATTCTGGAAAAAAAAAAAAAACATGCGCAGAAAGCAAAATGATGAATCACTGAGTCCTGTCAATCTTAATTGTCAATTAAGGAAGCCCATCCCTCTAAGAAAAGTAGTAACCACCCACAGCAAATAGGGGTAAAATCTCCAAAGACTTTGCTACCAAGCCTTCTAAGCCACGCTTCTTTTGCTCAGGTCTGCTTCCACTCCTTTTCCTTCTAATAAAACTTTACTGTATTTTGGTGTCTTGCTCAATTCTTTGTTCGAGACATCAAGAACCTGGACAACGTCCCAGGAGTGGATCCCCACTTTCCGGTAACAGGGCCAGCCCTGACACAACTCTTAACTGTGGGTACAGCCAACTCTCACAATTAGTCAGCTTGAGCATTAATCCTATCCACTGATCTACTAACAACAATAAAGGCTTGGCGACAACAGAAGATCATACACAACCAACACAAAGATCATGTCCAGAGCTCCCGGCATAAGGGATGAGGAAGAATGTGCCACTGAGCCACACAGGACACTTTCCACATTCGGGCCATCATGCCAAGGCTGAGAGATGAAACAAATATTCCTGACATATAGACACGAACACAGAGGCTAATAAAATGAGAAAATGAAGAAACATGCCACAAATGAAAGAAAAGGAAAAAAACTCCAGAAAATAAGATAAATGAAATGGAGGCAAGCAACCTACCAGAGACAGAGTTCAAAATAATGGTTATAAGAATGCTCAGTGAACTTATGGGAAGAATGGATGAGCACAATGAGAACCTCAACAGCATAAAAAAGGACATAGAAACTATAAAAAAGAACCAGACAGAAATGAATACAATAACTGAAATGAAGAATACACTAGAAGGATTCAACAGTAGATTGCATGAAGCAGATCAAATCAGTGATTTGGAAGACACGGTAGCAGAATATACCCAATCAAAACAACAAAAAGGAAAAAGAATTTAAAAATAATGAGAGTTTAAGAGACCTCTAGGACAACATGAAGCGTAAAAATATCCAGGTCATAGGAGTACCTGAAAAAGAAGAGAGAGCAAGGGTTGAGAATCTATTTAAAGAAATAATGACAGAAAACTTCCCTAATCTGGCAAAGGAATTAACCTAAAAGTTCAGGAAGCACAAAGAATCTCAAACAAGGAATTCAAACAGACCTACACCAAGACACATCATAATTAAAATGCCAAAGGTCAAAGACAAAGAGAGAATCTTAAAAGCAGCAAGAGAAAGGAAGCTAATTACTTACAAAGGTACCCCAATAAGAATATCTGCTGACTTTTCAATGGAAAGTTTGAAAGCCAGAAGAGAATGGCAAGAAATATTCAAAGTTATGAAAAACAAGAATCCACAACTACAAATACTCTACCCAGCAAGGCTTTCGATTAAAATGGAAGGTAAGATAAAGAGCTTCCCAGACAGGAAAATCTTAAGGAATTCATCACCAACAAGCCAGCATTACAAGAAATTTTAAAGGGTCCTTTGTAAAAAGAGGAGGGGTAAAAAAAAAATTAGAAATAACAAATATGAATAGTAAAATGGCAGTAACAATGTACCTATCAGTAATCACTTTAAATGTAAGTGGATTAAATGCTCCAAGCAAAAGACGTAGGATAACTGAATGGATAAGAAAACAAGACGCATGCATATGTTGTCTACAAGAGACCTACTTCAGATCAAACGACACTCACAGACTTAAAGTAAAGGAATGAAAAAGGATATTTCATGCAATGGAAATGAAAAAAAAAAACCTGGGGTAGCAATACTTATATCAGATCAAATAAACGTTAAAATAAAGTCTATAGTAAGAGACAAAAAAGGGCATTGCATAATGATAAAAGGATTGAAAAATCAAGAGGACATAACCCTAGTAAACATATATGTACCCAACATAGGAGCACCTACATACATAAAGCAATTATTAACTGACATAAAAGGAGAAATCAATAGTAATACACTCATAGTAGGAGCATTGACACCAATGGACAGATCTTCCAGGCAAAGAATCAACAAGGAAACAATGGGCCTAAAAGACACACTAGAACAAATGAACTTCATAGATATTTTCAGAGTATTTTACCCCAAAGCAGCAAAATATACATTCTTCTCAAGTGCACATGGAACATTTTCAAGGATAGACTACATGTTAGGATACAAAGCAAGTCTCAATAAATTTAAGAAGATTGAAATCATATCAACCATCTTCTCTGATTACAATGGTATTAAACTAGATATCAACTACAAAAAAAAAACTAGAAAATATACAAACACATGGAGGCTAAATAGCATGCTACTAAACAATGAATGGGCTATTAATGAGATCAAAGAAGAAATCAAAAGATACCTAGAGACAAATGAATATGTAAACACAATGACTCAAAATTTTTGGGACACAATGAAAGCAGTCCTAAGAGGGAAATTCATAGTAATACAGGTCTACATTAAGAAATAAGACAAAGCTCAAGTAAACAATCTAATCTTATAATTAAAAGAACTAGAAAAAGAACAGCACACAAAGCCCAAAGTGAACAGAAGGAAGGAAATAATAAAGATCAGAGCAGAAATAAACAAAATAGAGTCTAGAAAAACAATACAAAAGATTAATGAAACCAAGAGGAAGTTCTTTGAAAGATAAACAAAATTGATAAATCTTTAACTAGATTCATCAAGAAAAAAAGGGAGAGGACCCAAATAAAATCAAAAATGAAAGAGAAGAAGTAACTACAGACTCCACAGAAATACAAAGGATTATAAGAAAAAACTCCCAGCAATATTATACCAACAAATTGGACAATCTGGAAGAAATAGATACATTCCTAGAAACATAGTGTCCCAAGACTGAGTCAAAAAGAAACAGAAAATCTGAACTGACTGATTACCACCAATGAAATCGAATCAGTAATCAAAAACCTCCCCCAAAACAAAAGTCCTGGACCAGATGGCTTCATAGGCGAATTTTACCAAACATTCAAAGAAGAATTATCACCTATTCTTCTCAAACTATTCCAAAATCTCAAGAAGAGGGAAGGCTCCCTAACTCCTTTTATGAGGCCACCATTATCTTGATTTCAAAACCAGGCAAAGACATTACAAAAAAAGAAAACTACAGGCTGATATTTCCTATGAACATTGATGCAAAAATCCTCAACAAAATATTAGCAAATTGAATTCAGCAACATATTAAAAATATAATAACACCATGATCAAGTTGGATTTATTCCTGGGATGCAAGGTTGGTTCAATATCTGCAAATCAATTAGTGTGATACACCACATTAACAAATCAAAATATAAAAAACATATAATCATATCAATAGATGCAGAAAAAGCATTAGACAAAATCCAGCAACGATTTATGATAAAAAATCTTAGCGAAGTGGGAGTAGAGGGAACATACCTCAACATAATAAAGGCCATAGATGATGAATCTACAGTTAACATCATACTAAATGGTGAAAGGCTAAAAGCATTTTCCTTAAGATCAGGAACAAGACAAGGATGCCCACTTTCACCACTCCTTTTCAACATTGTATTGGAAGTCTTACCCATAGCAATAAGACAAGAAAGAGAAATAAAAGGCATCCATATTGGGAAGGAAGAAGTGAAGCTCTCATTATTTGCTGTTGACACGATATTATATAGAGAGAACTCCAAAGAAACTGTTAAAATTGATCAATGAATTCAGTAAAGCAGCAGACTACAAAATAAATATTCAGAAGTCAGTGGCATTTTTCATACACCAATGATGAATTTTCAGAAAGAGAAATTAAGAAAACAATCCTATTTACAATTGTGTTGAAAACTATAAAATACCTAGGAATCAAATTAACCAAGAAGGTAGACCTGTTTTCAGAAAATTGTAAGTCATTGAAATAAGAAATTGAAGAAGAGACAAATAAATGGAAGCATATACAGTGTTCATGGGTAGGAAAAATCAACATCATTAAAATGGTCATACTACCCAAAGCAATCTATAGATTCAATACAATCCCTATCAAAATACCAAAGGCATTTTTCCAAGAGCTAGAACAAGTAATCCTAAAATTTTCATGGAGCCATAAAAAACCCCGAATAGCCACGGCAATCTTGAGAAAGAAGAACAAAGTTGGAGGTATCACACTACCTGATATCAAACTATACTACAAGGCTACAGTAATCAAAACAGCATGGTTCTGGCATAAAAACGGATGCATTGATCAATGGAACAGAATAGAGAGCCCAGAAATAAATCCACACTCATACATTCAGATATACCTCCTCAGGAAGGGAAACAAAAGAAAAAATATACAAATGGGACTACATCAAACTACAGCAAAGGAAGCCATCAACAAAACGAAAAGATGACAAACTGTTTGGGAAAAGATATTCGCTAATGATACATCTGATAGGGGGTTAATATCTAAAATGTATAAAAAACTTATCCAACTCAACAACAAAAAAACAATCCAATTAAAAAATGGGCACAAGACCTGAACAGATACTTCTCCAAAGAGGAAATATAGATGGCTAACAGACATATAAAAAGATGCTCAAGGTCGCTAACCATCAGAGAAATGCTAATTAAAACCACAATGAGATATCACCTTATACCTGTCAGAATGACTATCATCAATAAATCAAAAAACAGCAAGTGTTGGTGAGGATGCAGAGAAAAGGGAACCCTCATACATTGTTGATGGGATTGCAAATTGGTACAGCCACTATGGAAAACAGTATGGAGGTTTCTCAAAAAATTAAAAATGGATGTACCTTTTGACCCAGGAACTGCACTTCTGGGTATTTATCCAATGAAAACCAAAACAATAATTCATAAAGATCTATGCACCCCAATATTCATGGCAGCACAATTTACAATAGCCAAGATATGGAAGCAACTTAAATGCCAATAAACAGATGACTGGATAAAGAAATTATGGTTCATATATATATATATAATGGAATATTACTCAGCCATTAAAAAAGTGAAATCCTACCATGTGCAACGACATTGATGGACCTAGAAGTTCTAATGCTGAGTGAAATAAGTCAGAGAAAGATAGATACTATATGATTTCACTTATATGCAGAATCTAAGGAACAAAAAGAACAAACTAATAAAAAACTGACTCACAAATATAGTGGACAATTTGGTGGATAGAGGGGAGGGGCACTGGGAGCTGAGAAAATGGGTGAAGGGTTAAGGAAGTACAAATTAGGACTTTAGTTGGTCTTGGTGATGAGGAGCATAGCAGAGGGAATGCAGTTAGCATTAATATTATGGCTAGGTGGAGGGTCAGGGGAGGAAGGGAGCAATTGGGGGGATCGTTTTATGTACTATATAAATGTCTAACCAATGTACTGTATACTTGAAACTAATTTAAATAAATTTTAAAAAATGGTATACATAGAGACTTCATTCATCCCTCTTGTGACCAAATCAAAGTTGCAACAGAAAAACAGAGCAAACAGCAAGGAGAGTCACCTGGAATCTAGATGAACAAGCCCTACAACTAGAGAGAAATAAGAAATCACTCTGCAATGAGAAGAGATAGAATGGGGTGAGGATGTGAGGCTGCTCAGTCCCCACTGTCTGAGTGTAACAGAGGCTGTGGCAGTGGCAGCTGGCAACTGCAAATGCCTCTTAGAGGGACCATATCCATAAGCAGACTTCCAGGGTGACAACCTTCTTACTCTGAGCAACAGTGCCAGGGACTTGCAGAGGGACACTGAGTTGCTGGAGTGAGGGCCGGAGGCTAAGATCTCTCCCGGACAGAAGAGCTGGCAGTATCCATTGTTCCTATGTTGAGCCCTCCCCACTCCCAGTGTGCAGACATAAAGCTGCCATAGATGAGACATCATCAAACTGGATAACAGAGGTTGCCCCCCACAAAATGATTCCCTGAAACTCCACCTTCCCCAACTCGGGATCCCACCCAAGCTACATCCAGGTGTATCCTCGGGAAGCCAGGTGCTCTTTGCTGAGCAGAATCCAGACTCACACTAGTGGCAGCTGGCCTTGGTTTCTGGTGTGGCCTCTTGAGGCACTATAAGCATAGCATCTATGGATTGCTTGCTGAATCTTAACAGGTGGCCCTGGAGTGACTGAGTCTGGGGCTAAACTTGGCCTGCTGCTGAACCCCTCTCAAGACTGTGCCACTGGACACCTACTACACAAAGCTGCACTAATAAAACCAGAAAACTTAGGAGCTTTGCTTAGTATAGAAACAGACACAGAAAGGCCAAAATGGGAAGACAAGGAAGCAGGAACCATACGAGAGAACAGAGATCCAGAAATAATGGCATCAAGCAATCTAACAGATGCAGAGTTCAAAGCACTGGTTAGAAAGCTGCTCAATGAACTTAGGTAAAGTGTAGAGGAACTCAGTGAGAATTTTAACAAAGAGATAAAAAACAAAAATGGAAATGGAAATTATAAAAGGGAACCAGTCAGAAGTGAAGAACACATTATCTGAGATGGAGAGTATATTAAAAGGAATCAACTGAGTGGATAAAGAAGAGGATTGAACCACTGATATGGAGGATGGGGAAGCTGAGGACACTCAATCAGAATAGCAAGAAAAAAAAGACAAGACTATAATAATAATTTAAGGAGCCTATGGGACACTATTAAATGTAAAAATGTTAATTTCATGGGGTACCTGAAGGAAAACAAAACTTTGAAGAGCTATTTGATGGGAAACTTCCCTCACCTGGAGAAGGAAATAGACATACAATCCCAAGAAGTTCAGAGAGTCCCAATAAAGAGGAATCCAAAGAGGCCCACACCATAATTAAATTGCCAGAGGTTAAATACAAATAAAGAATCTTAAAAGGAGCATGAGAAGAGCAGATAGTTACCTACAAGGGAGCACCCATAAGATTGGCAGCTGATTTCTTAAAAGAAAGCATGCAGGACAGATAGGCTTGGCATAAAATATTCAACATGATGAAAACCCAGGATCTATAACCAAGAATACTGTATCCAGCAAACCTATCATTTAGAGTTGAAGGACAGAGAGAGTGCTTCCCAGACAAAAAGAAGGTGAAGGAATTTATCAACACTGAGCTGCTATTACAGAAAATGTTGGACCAGCTTCTTTAAAAAGAAAAACATATAAAAAGCACAAATAAAGAATGGTAATAACTATCAACAAGTACCTCAAATGGAAAAGAATTAAGTGCTCCAACCAAAAGATAGAGTGGCTGAATGGATAAGAAAACAAGACTCCTACATATGCTGCCTACAAGAGACTCACTTCAGATTAAAAGACATACACAGACTAAAAAGAAGGAGATGGAAAAAGATATTGCCTTGATGGACCTAGAGGGTATTGTACTAAATGAAAGGGGTCAGATAGAAAAAGACAAATATCACATGATTTCATATATATGTGGAATCTAAAGAACAAAATAAACAATGACAACTACAAAAATGGAAAAAACTCATAGATATAGAGAATATTTTGATGGCTACTAGATGGGAGGGAGGTTGTGGGGATGGAAAAAAAGGCAAAGGGATTAAGAGGTACAAGTGGATAGTTGCAGAGTAGACATGGAGATGTAAAGTGCAGCATGGGGAAGGTGGTTAATAATGTAATAAATATGTAATGGGGAAGAGGGGTACTAGATTTAGTGGGGTAATCACTTTGTGAGTTATGTGAATCTCTGATCACTAGGCTGTACAACTGAAACTGGTATATTATCGTATGCCAATAATAACTGAAAAAACCTCATTGAATTGTACAATGTAAGTATGAGCAACTAATTGTCTATTATATTTCGATAAAGCTGGAACAAAAAAAGAATAAAGGGGACACTCCCTCCCAAACAAACAAAGGCTATAATAAGAGATAAAGAAGGATATTACATAAAGATAAAGGGATCAATACAACAAGAGGATATAACCCTAGTAAACATATATACACTCAACATAGGAGCACCTACGTATATAAAGGGAGAGATCAACAGTAATATATTCATAGTAGAAGACTTTAACACCCCATTGACACCAATGGATAGATCTTCCATGCAGAAAATCTTCAAATCAATAAGGAAACAGCAGCCTTAAATGACACACTAGACCAGGTAGATTTACTTGATATTTTCAGAGCATTTTACCCCAAAGCAGGAGAATATACATTCTTCTCAAATGCACATGGAACATTTTCTAGGATAAACCACGTTAGGCCACAAAACAAGTCTCAATAAATTTAAGAAGATTGAAATCACATCAAGTATCTTCCCCAACCACAATGGTATGAAACTTGAAATCAGCTATAGAAACAAACAAACAAACAAATGAGAAAACAACACAAACACATGGAAGCTAAACAACATGATACTAAACAATGATGAATTAATAATGAGATCAAGGAAGCAATCAAAAGATACCTAGATACAAATGAAAATGAAAACACAGCAACTCAAAATCTATGAGACAAAGCAAAAGCAATCCTAAGAGGGAAAATCATAGTAATACAGGTCTACCTTAAGAAATAAGAAAAAGCTCAATCTAACTTTATGCTTAAAAGAACTAGAAAAACAACAGCAAATGAAACCCAAAGTGAGTAGAATGTAGGAAATAATAAGGATCAGAGCAGAAATAAACAAAATAGGGTCTAGAAAAACAATATAAAAGATTAATGAAACCAAGAGCAAGTTCTTTGAAAGATAAAATTGATAAACCTTTAACTAGATTCATCAAGAAAAAAAGGGAGAGGACTCAAAATCAGAAATGAAAGAGGAGAAGTAACTACAGACTCCACAGAAATACAAAGGATTATAAGAAAATACTCCCAGCAATATTATGCCAACAAACTGGACAATCTGAAAGAAATGGATACATTCTTAGAAACATACAGTTCCCCAAGACTGAGTCAAGAAGAAACAGAAAATCTGAACCGACTGATTACTGCCAACAAAATCAAATCCGTAATCAAAAACTTCCAAAAACCAGAAGTCCTGGATTGGATGGTTTCTTAGGTGAATGTTAACAAACATTCAAAGAAGAATTAACACCTATCCTTCTCAAACTATTCCAAAAATTCAATAAGAGGGAAGGCTTCCTAAGTCTTTTACGAAGCCACTACTACCCTATTCCAAAACCAGACAAAGACAGTACAAAAACAAACAAACAGACAAACAAACTATAGGCCAATATCTCTGATGAACATGTGATGATGCAAAAATCTTCTACAAAGTATTAGCAAACTGAATTCAGCAATATATTAAAAATATCATACACAATGGTCAAGTTGGATTTATTCCTGGGATGCAAGGTTGGTTTATTATCTGCAAATCGATTCATGTGATACACCACATTAACAAATTGAAAGATAAAAATCATATGATCATAACGATAGGTGCAGAAAAAGCGTTTGACAAAATCCAGCATCCATTTATGATAAAAACTCTTAGCAAAGTGGGAATAGAGGGAATATACCTTAACATAGTAAAGGGCATATATGACAAATGTACAGCTAACATTATACTCAACAGGGAAAGGCTAAAAGCATTTTCTTTAAGATCAGGAACAAGACAAGGAGCCCACTTTCACCATTTCTATGCAACATTGTATTGGAAGTCTTAGCTGTAGCAATCACAGAAGAAAAAGGAATAAAAGGTATCTAAATTGGAAATGAAAAAGTAAAACTGTCATTGCTTGCATGTGAAATGATACTATTTTTAGAGAACCCTAAAAAGTCCACACACACACACACACACACACACACCCATGCACGCACACATACATAACACAACTGTTAGAACTGATACATGAATTCAGTAAATAGCAGGATATAAAATTAACATTCAGAAGTCAGCTGCATTTTTACACACCAATGATGAACTTTCAGAAAGAAATTAAGAAAACAATTACAATTGCATCAAAACCAATAAAATACCTAGAAATCAAATTTACCAAGGAGGTAAAAGAACAGTTCTCAGAAAATTGTAAGTCATTGAAAAAAGAAATTGAAGAAGATACAAATAAATGGAAGCATATACTGTGCTCATGGATAGGAAGAATCAACATCATTAAAATGGCCATACTATCCAAAGCAACCTATAGATTCAATGCAATCCCTATCAAAATACCAAAAGCATTTTTCAGAGAGCTAGAACAAATAATTCTAAAATTTATATGGAACCATAAAAGATTCCAAATAGCCACAGCAATCTTAAGAAGAACAAAGTTGGAGGTATCACACTACCTGATATCAAACTATGCTACAAGGCTACAGTAATCAAAGCAGCATGGTACTGGCATAAAAACAGATATATTGATCAATGAAACAGAAAAGGGAGCCTAGAAATAAATCCATGTCTATATGTTCACTTAATATATGACAAATGATGCAAGAAAATACAATGGGGTAAAGACAGTCTTCAATAAATGGTGTTGGGAAAATTGAACAGAGATAATGCAAAAAAATGAAATTGGACCACCTTATTACATCATACAAGAATAGACTCAAAATGGATCAAAGACTTCAATTTAAGATCCAAAACCCTAAAACTTCTAGAAGAAAAACATAGGTAGTAATACCTTTGATATTGCTACTAGTAATTTTTTTTTTCATTTATATCTCTTCAGGCAAGGAAAACAAAAGAAAAAATAAGCAAATGGGACTACATCAAACCTTGCACAGCAAAGGAAACCATCAACAAAACAGAAAGACAACCTACTGAATGGGAGATTATCGTTTATGATTGGGAGATTATCGTTTATGATACATTTGATAAGGGGTTACTATCCAAAATATATAAAGTCCTCATACAACTCAACAACAACAAAAAAAACAAATGATCTAATTTAAAAAATGGGCAGAACCCCTGAATAGATATTTCTTCAAAGTAGAAATACAGATGGCCAATAGACATGAATAGATGCTCGAGGTCACTAATTATCAGAGAAATGTAAATTAAAACCACAATGAGATATCACATCACATCTGTCAGAATGGCTATCATCAATAAATAAAAAAATAACAAGTGTTGACAAGGAAGTGGAGAAAAGGTAACTCTCATACACTGTTGGTAGGACTGCAAATTGGTTCAGCCATTATGGAAAATAGTCTGGAGATTCCTCAAAAAATTAAAAATAGATCTACCTTTTGATCCAGCAATTGTACTTCTGAGTATTTATCCAAAGAAAACCAAAACAATAATTTGTAAAAATCTACACATCCCTATGTTCATGGTAGCACTGTTTACAATAGCCAAAATATGGAATCAACCTAAATGCCCATCAACAGATGATTGGACAAAGAAGTAATTATTCATATATACAATAGAGTATCACTCAGCCATGAAAAAAAATGAAATCCTACTATCTGCATCGACATGGGTGGCCCTGGGGGTCTATGATGAGTGAAATAAGTTAGACAGAGAAAGATAAATACTATATGATTTCATTTATATGTGGAATCTAAGGAACAAAAAGAACAAACTAATCGAAAACAGATTCACAAATATAAAGAACAATCTGGTGATGGCCAGAGGGGAGGGTGGTGGGGGGCTTGGAGAAAGCAGTGAAGGGTTTAAAAAGTACAAATTAGTATTGATAGATGATCGCAGGGATGGGGAGCACAGCATAGGGAATGCAGTCAGCAGTAATGTAATGGCTATGTGTAGAGCCAGAGGAAAGATAATCAGGGGGATTGTTTCATGGATATCCTCCTCAGGGCTATATAGGACAGGGCAGATGGATAGCAGTATTGGGGTGTAATCTGCCACAGAGAAGGAGAAAATGTCTATCATGCTTTTTACCATGGGGCAACAGCCTGTCCAGGAACCAGGCATTCGGGAGGGGTCAGACAGTCTCTGAGGGGATTTTTGTGAAGTAATTTCTGTTCTTCCCCAGATCTGATAGGTCTGGCAGCATTCAGGAGACAGTCACATCATGATATAGTCTTTCCTCTACAGTAGCCAACACAGATATTATTCTCTAAACTTTTGCCAGTGTGACAGATAAAAATTTCTGTCTTATTCTACCCTAAATTTTATTTTCACTCATATTTCATCACTGGTGGTGGTGTGCATCTTTTCATGTTTATCCTTCTGTGAATTCTCTGTTTATAAATTTCCCTATTTTTCTTTTAAATCGTGTGTCTGTTGGTTCCTCCAGGAAGCAGGTGCTGAGATAGAATTAGGAGTGTAAAGAGTTTCTTAGGAAGTACCTTTCATGTGAAAGGAAAAGGGAGGAAGCAGGATTGGGCAAGGGAGCCATTGGTATACAATGCAGATTGCCAGTCAAAGCATCCTTCATTGGGCAGAGGTTGGTAGGCCCTCATGCCAGTGTTGCTCAGCTATTGGTGGGATCTATTCCAAGAACAGTGTGACCCTCAGGTTCAAAGTTTAAGTGAACCTGAAGGGGTCAGCAGCTGAATGCCATTAGTTAATCATACTCCACAGATTGCCTTTTTCTTCCTGGATTGTTGCTTTTCTATATATATAAAACAATTATTAATCTTGTTTTATAAATGTTTCCTCTTGTATGTTCTGGTTTTTTTATCTTTATTAGACATACCTCCCTCACACTGACATTATAAAAATATTCTCCCCATATAGTCTTCTAATATATTCATGGTAGGATTTCACTTTTTTAATGAGCTGGAGGCTGCTCTGAGAAACTCCAAGCAAGACATAGCCCAGCAGCTGTGCGAATACGAGGTGCTCATGAACATCAAACTGGCCCTGGATGTGGAGACTGTCACCTACTGTAAACTTCTGGAGGGCGAGGAGAGCCAGCTGGAGTCTGGAATGCAAAACGTGAGTATCCATACCAACACTACCAGTGGGCTACTCAGGTGGGCTGAGCCTGGCATATGGGAACCTCACAAGCCCTGGCCTCAACTACTGTCTGAGCTTCCAGTCCAACTTTGGCTCTGGGGGAGGTGGGGCACTCCAGCTCCTTCAGCCGCACCAGTACCAGCTCCACCAAGACCATGGTTGTAAAGAAGATTGAGACTCACGATGGGAAGCTGGTGTCTGAGTCATCTAACGTCCTGCCCAAGTAAATGGCTACCATGGTCTCTCCTGGCCTCCAAGCCTGTGGGAAAGGAGCTGCAAAGAGGAGCCTCTGGTACAGGAGACCTGCCTGAAGCTCGACCTCAGTCCTCAGCTCAACCCTGGGTGGGGAGTCTACTGCCTGGGGGACCACCTCTTACCCATGCCCTCAACTAAAAGCCAAGTCAAGTGTTTTTTTCCAAAATAAAGTCTCAGCTGGCTCTGTTAACCCTAAAAAATAAAATAAAAAAATAATAATAAAGAGCTTTATTCATAATAGCCCCAAACTGAAAACAGCTCATTTATCTACTGGTGAATGGAGAAATTTTAATAGACCCATAGAATAGAATACTACTTAACAATAAAAATAAGTACTGCTTATATAAGAACATGGATGAATTGCATAATCCATATGCTAAGTAAAAGAATCCTGACAGAAAAGACTACATTCTATATTATTCCATTCATGTGATATTCTGGAAAAGGCCATCTTATAAAGGCAGAAAACAGATCAGTGGTTGTCAGAGGCAGGTGGCATTGGTGAAAGGATTAGTGCAAAGGGCCATGAGGAAACTTTATGTGGTGATAGAAATGTTTAATGTCATGACTGGTTGTGATTATACAACTGTACACTTTTTCAAAACTCATAAAATTATACAATTAAAATAGTAAATTTATTGTATGTAGATTATATCTAAATAAAGCTAATTAAAAAAAAAAAAAAAGCCAATCCTTATCTATCAAAATTACAGAAGCACATATCCTTGGGCCCAACAGTAACATTTTAAGAAATTTATTCTATAGACATATTCACACACAAGTAGAACAGTTAAGTACAAGGTTATCATGGCATTGCTTGTGATACTTCATTAAAGAGGAACAAGGTATTTAGGGGGTGGGGATGGGTGGGAGACTCTTTGCTTTCATACCTTTTGGATTTTGAATCACTGAATGTACTTAATAAAAACAAAACAGTAATTTTAAAAGCAATTTCCATGGTCCAGGTAAGAGATGCTGGTGGCCAGCCAAGGTCCTCTGCACCTCAAGTTAGCTGCTTATTTATCATGTGGCCCCAAGCATGCCATTCCCCTCTCCATCTCTACATCTGTGAAATGCCTCCTTGTTCCAGAGCCTTCTCACTGCTCTGGCTGAATTTCATCCCAGATGTTTCCAAATCCCAGGACATTGTAAAAACCTTTTCTTCTGGGACTTCACATCCTCTATAGGTTGGTTCTTTGTGCTGGTCTTTTCCCTTTAATTAGGTGGAGGGCACCCCAAGGCAGGAAACATGGAACTTAGGTGTCTTTGATGCCAACACATGTCCTGGCTGGGCGTGGGTGCTTGGGGTGCTATTTGACAGCATAACCACCAGATGGCAGCATAGCCCTTTCCTGGAGGCCAAGTCTAAGACACTAGGTCTGTCAAATTCTGTAGCCACTAGCCATATATAATGGCTATTGAGTACTTGAACTGTGGCTAGTCCCAATTAAGCTTGTTTCACATGTAAAATACACATGGGATTTGAAATCTTAGTACAAAAAAACAAACCACAAGTATCTCATTAACAATGTTTTTATATCAGTTACATGTTGAAAAAATATTTAGATTTTTTGGGTTAGGTAAATTTTCTCACCTGTTTGTACTCTTTTCAATGTGCCTACTAGAAAATTTAAACTTATATATGTGGTTCACATTATGTTTCTACTGGACAGTGCTGTGCTAGATCCTCTGTAACACCTATCAGCAGAATCGGTACAGAGCCAAGGGGACAGTGCTCCTGCCTCTGTCCCCCAACAGAAAGCCACTTGTGACATGTGGATGTGACAGAACTACTTTACCATCACAGCAGAGCCAGTCCCAGAGGTCTACATTACATCAAAGCCCAGAGAACAACAAAGGGACTACACCTCCCCTTGGGTCAGGTCAAATGGGGAATCTATGTGGGAGAAGACAGACCCAACTGGGTACTGGCAGTGCTAGCCAATATGCAACACTTCACCTGTATTCTCTCAATCACCCCTTACAGCAACCCAATTTCAATAAAGAAATAGGATTGAAAAAGTGGAGGGACCTACCCAAGTTCTCCAGTGGGTGACTCATAGAACTGTAACAAGATATCACTAGATGCAGACTTTCTTCCTCTGTGTCACACTGCTCTCCTCATGAGCTGACCAAAGCCTCAAAGAGGGGAAGGAACTATCCTTCCACATGCTACCTACTGTGTTATAAATCTGGACTGCAGTAACCTCTGTTCTATTCATGGGTTGCCTGTGCTTTCTTGAAGGCATAAACTGAGTGGCTTACCTCTTAGGCGATACCCACACATTGGACAAGTGGAGAGCAGCTTGTTTGCATCCTCAGACCACATTGTGAATGGAATGTGCTAGAGCAGTAGTCCCCAATCTTTCTGGTACCAGGGACCAGTGCTCCTATGAGAATGATCTGTGGAGCTAAGGCAGTGTTGCTAGTGCTGGGGAGTGGCTACAAATACAAGTGAAGCTTTGCTTTGCTCCACTCGCCCAATGATCACCTCCTGCTGTGTGGCCTCATTCCTAATAGGTCAAAGACAAGTACTGGTCCGCAGCCCTGGGTCAGGGCAGAAGTCTTTACTGAGGGCTGGCTTCAGAATGCCAGACCTGTGCCTGTGTACTTTTCTTATATTATCTAATTTAATCCACATGGTAACCCGCCAAAGTAGATGCTATTACCACCAATTTATAGTTGAAACTGAAGCATAGATTTCTGTGTGGACGAGCAGAAGTTGAAATCTTGCAGTCATAATATATGTCTTCTTCAGGGCTTCGGGCTGTGGTGTGAGGCTGAAGACAGTACTTTTCTGACAGTGGGTGACGCTGGGCCTTCCAGAGACTGTGAGGGGAATGATGTAGGACAGGGGTCCTGAGAGTGTACTCCAGACCGAGTGACCTCTGAGACAGATTGAAATCAGACTGAAGAAGCCTTGCAGGGTATGCAGATGGCCGTGTCTTACCTCTCAAACCAATTTTGCGGATTCTCTTTCACCTATTGAACAAAAACTAGGCATCTTAGACCTGTGCTCGTGGTCTGAATCATCCAGCTACAAACGATACTCCAGCCTCACCTTTCACAATGCATATCTTTCATGTATCCAACAGCTTGCTCCCTGCTTCCCATATATACCACCTTGCTTACCTGTCCCCTGGTCTTTGCTTCCATCATTTCACCCCCTGAAAATGTCCCACACAACCTACAATAGCCCTCTCATTGTTGCTTGTCCTCAGCTTACCCATTATTCAAGGCACAGCCAAGGCACATATAGCGAAACATAACAATAAGGCATGTTTGACAGGTAAGTGTTGTCAAAGACTGTCAGGAGCCTTGTATGCTAGCTGAAGATGTGGAGAGAGTTCCTGACATTCAGGAACAAAGCTTTAGGGGCAAGGGAGAGACTTTAAAAGAGTGGGTTTTTGGGATATGTAACAAAGGTGAGGAGGAGCCCAGGGAAGCTATTCAGAGACCACAGAACTCAGTGATTCCAAATGATGCTTTTTGCATCACAGACTTGGGCTTCAGCCTAGCCCTGATGCAAACTTATTGCATGGCCTTGGGCAAATCACTTCCAGTATTCCAGGTACAGACCACAAAGATGGTATTTAATTTTACAACTCTTTGAGATTATATGCTGTCTTTATCATTGGTTTATAAAAAAACTGAGGCTTTTGGATGTTATACTATTTCTCTAACATCATACAGTAGGAGCTGGAGTCAGGAATCCACAGGCCATATCTATAAAAAGGATAGCACAGGTACCTAAAGTGCTCAGGCTAGGTATCTCAAATAGTAAGCTCCTGCTGAGAAATGATGAACTCAAACCAGAAAGTGGAAGTACCAATGGAGAGAACACCTGGGTTCCATAGATACTAAAGCAGTGGGGAAAAAAAGACTTTATCATTAGTAATAATGTATACATGTTGATTGTGCATTTTCATAGAGCTCATTCACATCCTTTATTCCAGAAGAATCTCCCAAGACACATGACAGCAGACAGGGCCAGGAATTTCACCCATTTTGCAGGTAAAAAAATGAAGGCATTTCTAATAGGGGGCAGTGCCACTTCCTGCATTGCATTTTCCCAATGCTTTTCCCACTGCTGTATTAGTCAGGACACCGTGGTTGTAATGAGGTGAACCAGACTCAACTCAGCTTAAGCAAAAGGGAGAATTCAATGGAAAGATGATAGGGCAGGAATGCCATACAATATCAGAGACAATTGGGACCAGGACTCAAAAGACATTAGGAATTTCCACTCCTGCTTACAACATAGAAAGTCACAGGGAAATGTCTCTCCAGCCCTAACAACAAAAACAACAACAAAGCCAGATAACCTACAAAATCATAGTTTTTTAAAAAATGATGGTTTAACTCATCAGAAAGCTGAGATCACCAAGAAACCTACTAAGCTAAAATACAAAAAGTGACAGACTCCTCTTGAAAGAAAAGGTACCCCAGTTATTTTATCTTTAAAAAGGCAGCAAGAATAAGAGGATGACATAGACGTGAATATGAAATTTTGAAGGCCAAATGTGGGCTGGTTTGAGAGTTTAAAATCTTCAGTAGCCCTAAGAGAATACTGGCACAATAAAGGAAAATGAAGAGACCCCACAGGAATTCTGAGCTTTATACAGAAAATGAAGCAGCTGTGTTCTACAATTGTAAGAATAGGGGAGCTAAGAAAGAACTGGCTGAAGTATGGGAGGGCAGAGTCTGCTGAAGTTGGGGCAGAGTGGGAGAACTGAGTAAACTCTTAAGACACTCTGGGTCCTACAAGCAGCCCAAGGCAATAGCAGTCTATGGCAGTAATCATCAAGAAAGGAAAGATTCTTGATCCAGACATGGCCTCAGTGTGAGGATAACAAGACAGAAACTAAAATAACTATGAGTATTTTAAGAAAAATAGTGAAAAGAAAGGATAATATGAACAGTGGGGAATTTTACCATACAGATTTTTTTTTTTCAAAAAGAGCTAAAAGGAATTACTAGAAGTGAAAAACACATCAAATAAGAATAATTCTTTTGATGGACTTTCCAGTAAGACAGAGAGGAAAAAATAAAACATATCAGTAGAAAATACTCAAATAGAAACACAAAGAGTAAAAAGTGTCAAGAAAATCATTTTTTTAAAAATGAGCAATACATCATAACCAAGTGGATATACTCCAGAAATGCAAAATTCATTTAACATTTGAAAATCAATATAAACCTCATATTAACAAGCTAGAAGAGAAAAAAAGATCATTTCAATAGACGTAGAAAAGCATCTGACAAAATCCAATCCATTCCTGATTTGTAAAAATTCTCTTCAAACTATAAATAGAAGGAAACTCCTCAACTTGCGATACCTACAGTTGATATCACACTGAATGAAAGCTTTCCCTCAAACACCAGAAAGAAGACAAAGATGTCCACTTTTACCATTTCGATTCAACATTAAATTGTAGCCCAGTAGACTAAATGTAAAAATATTAATAAAAAGCATACATAATGGAGAGTAAAAATATCTTTACTCACAAACAGCATGATCATCTATGTAGAAAATCCAATTATTAATTCTGATGAAATGAATAAATTTAGAAACTTGCAGGAAACAAGAAAAAAATCATATTTTAAATAAAGAACATTTTTATAAGAAAACCAGAAACTTAAATTTGAAAGACAATAATATTTACAATATCATCAAAAGTATACAACTCTGAGGGATAAATACAACAAAAGATATTTGAAGACTTGAAAATTACAAAACATCACCGAGAGGGATTATAAAAGACCTTGTTCATGCATAGAAAGACTCAAAGTTGTTAAGATGTCAGTTCTCCCCAAATTGATCTACAGATTCAATAAAAGCCCAATCAAAATACTGAAAGAAATTTTTGTAGAAACTGACAAGCTGAGTCTAATGCAGAAATTTAAGAGTCTACACAGCTTTTTAAAAACAGAACAAAGTTGTAAGTCTAAGACAATCTAATTTCAAGACTTACTATAAGGCTATAACAAGACAGTGTGATGTTGACATTAAAGAGTCAGTTAGTTAACAGACTAGAATTGAGAGTATAGAAATAGGTACACATACAGAAAATTGAATTTTGACAACGATGCAAAGGCAATTTTAGTGGATAAAGGATGATCATTTCAGCAAATAGTGCTATAATAATTATATACCTATATACAAATAAAAATATCTTCAATCTATGCCTTACATCATATTAAAAATTAACACAAAATGTATCACAGACCTAATTGAAAAACCTAAAACTATAAAAGTTAGAGTAGAAATTCAGCAGTCACAGGATACAAGATCAAACATAAAATCAATTGCATTTCTATGTACTAACAAAACTTTTTAAAATTAAAAACACAATACCTTTACAATTCTTCCAAAGAAAAAAATTAATATAAATCTAACAGAACAGAATCTGTATGATGAAAATGACAAAAGGCTGACAAAAAGAATCAAAAAAATACCTAAATAAATAGACATACCACGATTATGGACTAAAAAATTCAGCATAGTATTTTAAAGATTTCAGTTATACTGAAATTGATCTGTAAATTTGATGCAATTCTTATCAAAATCTCAGCAACATATGACAACTATATTTTAATATTTAAAATCCTAGCAAGGTTTTGTAAATTTATTCTAAAGTTTAAAGGGAAAGGCATAAGATCTAGAATAGCTAAAACAATTTCAATAAAAAGAAGTGGGAGCTTATTATGTAGTTACAATAATCAGGACAGTGCAGTGTTGGTAGAGGAACAGATACATACATCAGCAGAACAGAATAGAGAACCCAGATAGATCCCAAATATACAGAACTGATTTTTGACAAAGGTACAAAAGTACTGCAATTGAAGAAGGATAACCTTTTTCGCAAATGGTGCTGAAGCAATTGGACATCCAAAGGGCGTAAATCAACCTTAACCTAAACAGTATTACATTTACATAAAAATTAACTCAAAATTGATCACAGACTTAAATGTAGTACATAAAACTTTTTGCAAGGACAAAAACAAAAACAAAATAAAACAAATCAGAAGAAAACCTTCAGGACCTAAGACGAGGCAGGACTTAAGCATAGAATTCTTAACTTTGATACAAAAGGCATGATTTATAAATGGAAAAATTAATAAATTAAATGTAATCAAAAATTTAAACTTTTACTCTGTAAAAGACCCTGTAAAGAGAATGAAAAGACAAGTTACAAGCTGGGAGAAAATAATTTCAAACCACGTATCCAACAAAGGACTTGCATCTAGAATATATAATGAACTGTGAATACTCAAAAGTAAAAAAATAAATAAATAAACTTTTTGAAAGGTCAAAAAACATGAATAGACATTTCACTAAAGAGGATATAAAGAGGATATACAGATGGCAAATAGCACATCATTAGCCATTAGGAAAAAACAAATTAAAAGCACTGTACACTTTTCAGAATCGGCAAAATAAAAGTAGTGATAACACAAAATGCTGGTGAGGATACAAAGTAACTGGATTCCGCATATGTTGGGAATGTAAAATGATACAGTTACTCTGGAAAAGGATATGGCAATTCCTTACAAAACTAAATTTAAGCCTATAATATGGCCAAGCAATTGCATTCTACAACATTTATCACAGAAAAACAAAAATTTATATGCACACAAAAACTTATACATAATTGTTCATAGCAGCTTTATTCCTCATAGCTAAAAATCAGAGACAACCTACTATCCCTCAATTGGTGAATGTTACTCACCCATGTAAAGGAACACAACAACTTGTATGGAGTCAAGTGGAAAAAAATCAATCTCAAAAAGTTACATACTATATGATTCTATATTTATATATTCTTGAAATGTTAAAATTATAGAAATAGAGATCACATCACTGGTTACTAAGGAATAAGGATGTGGGAGGAAAGAAGGTAACTGTGGCTATAAAAGGTTAGCATCGGTGATCCCTGTGATGAAATTGTTTTGTATCTTGACTGTAGTGTTGGCCATTTGAATTTACATGTGATAAACTCACATAAAAATACACATGCACATGCACACATACACACAAGAGCATGTAAAACTTGTAAAATCTAGGTAAGCTTGCTGGTGGATTGTACCAATGTCAATTTTCTAATTGTGATATTGTACTACAATTATGCAAGATGTTTTCATTGGGAAAAATGGGTGAAGGGTATATGTGATTCCTCTGTTATGTCTTCTGGCTTATGTAAATTTACAATAATCTCAAAATTAAAAGCTTAAACAATGACAACAACAACAACAACAACAACAACAAAACAGAATAATACACAGATAATTCTGTATGACCTTCGGTTAAGCAAAGACTTCTTAGATAAAGCATTGAAAATAAAATCCACAAAAGAACCAATTAATAACTAGGTCTTCATAAAAATTGAAAACTTCTGATCTTCAAAAGACACCATTAGGAGAATGAAAAAGACAAAACACTAGCTGGGAAAAAATATTTACAAATCAAATATCTGATAAAGGACTTGTCTCCAAGTGTAGAAAAAAAATGCTCAAAACTCAATAACAAAAACTCAAACAACTCATTTTTTTAAAATGGGAAAAAGTACAGCATTAGTCATTAGGGAAATGCAAATGAAAACCACAATTGGAGATCATCACACACCTGCTGAAATGGTTAAAATTATGTGTTGTCAAGAATATAAAGAGCTAGATGTCAGAAACATGGTGGAGTGAAAGACATTCCCAGATCTCTCCCCTTGAAACAACAATAAACCGAACATCTAAAACTCAACAAAAAACACCCAAACTGCACACCAGCATGTCTGAGCATAGGATCTGCAGATAAGAGCTACCACAGGTGAGAACCCTTGGAGTCAGGTGGTAGATTGGGAGAAACAAAAAAGTTGCCTCTCACAGTCAGAGCTCCTTGTAGAAGGAGGGGGAGGGGAGTAGGAGTGGGTTCCCTGAACGACCCTGCCTGGGAGAGCGGTGCGATCCACGCAGTGGCAGTATTGAGGGATCAAGGCAGAGAACAGATAAGTCAAGATGGCAGAGAAGCAAGGATGGCAGAGAAACAACAGTTGATTTTTACCAGCTGTGGCTGCAAAATCGAGGCTGAGCCACAGCCCCCGTCCCCCAGCCTAGAGGGTCCCTCCCTCCATATAATCCAAGACTGAACACTGCGGAGCCCTAGGGAAATCTAAGCAAATGCTACCAAAACTGTTGCTAACACTGACAGAGACTGCAACTGACAGTAGCAAGCATGATTAAACATCTATAAAAAAAAAAAAGGCATTATTAGGGCTTTAAATAAAGCAAGGATCCAAGAGGCTTAGACACCACCTACTGGAAAGCAAAAGAAAATCACCTTCTTTGCAACAATCTAGAGAGACCTTTATATAATAAATCTTATTTCTGAAAAAACAGTGGAATATAGTTCCATTAATGCACAGGCAGAGAAATAGTCCATTAAACACTGTGAAAAACCAAGGTGACAAGGCATCTCAGAAAGAAAGAGATACTTGGTTTTTGGAAACATGGAGGAGTGAGAGACATCCTCAGATCTCTCCCCTTGAAACAACAATAAGCTAAACATCTAAAACTCAATAAAAAAAAACACCCAAACTGCACACCAGCATGTCTGAGCATGGGATCTGTGTGTAAGAGCTACCACAGATCAGAACCCTTGATATTGGGCAGTGGACCGGAGAAATAAAGAAGCTGCCTCTCACAGCCACCGGAGCTCCCTGCAGTAGGAGGGGGAGAGGAGAAAGAGCAGTGAGTTCTTGTGGCAAGTTCCCCGAACAGCCCTGCCTGGGAAAGCTGCAGGGCCCAGTCATCAGGGCAGAAAGCAAAGAAGCATGATGGGACCGCAAAGGAACAACAGCTGATATTTTCTGGTTGCGGTTGCAAAACCAATGCTAAGCCACAGCCGCCAACCCCCAACCCAGAGGGCCCCTTGCCCCATACCCTCTGAGACCGATCACCACAGAGCCCCAGGGAAATCTGAGTAAATGCTGCTGAGACTGTCACTGACACTGACAGGGACTAAAACAGGGTAGTGAGCATGATTAAATACCTACAAGAAAATTTAAAAAGCATTATTAAGACTTTATATAAAGCAAGGATAAAAGAGGCTTAATCATTACCTACTGTAAAACAAAAGAAAAGCGCCTTTTTTGCAACAGGCTAAACAGAGACCGTTATATAATAAATCTTCTTTCTGGAAAAACAGTAGAATACACTTCTATTAATGCCCAGGCAGAAAAATAGTCCATTAAACACCATGAACAACCAAGGTGAACAAGGCATCTCAGAAAGAAAGAGAAAAATCTCCAGAAAATAAGCTTACAGACATGCAACTTAAGTGACAGAGAATTCAGGATGGTACTTCTGAAAAAACTCATCAAGATTCAAAACAATTCAAATCAACAATTTCAGGAATAGAAATAACAACTAGATGAGCAGAGCAAGGAGACTGAAACCCTCAAAAAGAACCAAATTGAACTTCTGAAGATAAAGAACACACTGCAAGAGTTGAAAAATAAAATGGCAAGCTTGGGAAATAGAGTCGACCAAATGGAGGAAAGGAACAGTGATATCAAAGACAGAAATCTAGAAATGAATCAGAAGGAAGAAGAGAGAAACTGAAGAATGAAAAATAATGAAAGAGAAATTCAAGAACTAGCTGATACCATCAGGAGAGAAAACATAAGAGTAATGGGCATTCTCAAAGGGGAGGAAAAGGAGCAGGGATTAGAAAGCATTTTCAGACAAATAGTTGACGAGAATTTCCAAAATCTAAGGAATGAGCTGGAGGTTGGAATTCAAGAAGTCAATAGAACACCCAATTGTCTCAACCCAAAAAGGCTTTCACCAAGACACATTGTATTAAAATTATCAAAAATCAACGACAAGGACAGAATTCTCAGAGCACCCAGGGAAAGGAAGATGATAATATATACAGGTAAACCCATTAGATTATCCTCGGATTTTTCAGCACAAACCTTACAAGCCAGAAAGGAATGGAATCAAATATTTAAATTATTAAGTGAAAGGAACTACCAGCCTAGAATAATGTATCCAGCAAAGCTCTACTTTAGGTATGAAGAGAAATTAAGACCTTTCCAGACACACAAAAATTGAGGGAATTCTTCACTATGAGGCCTGCTCTACAGGAAATACTGAAAGGTGGCAGGTCATCTAAAACAAAATGACAAAAAAAAAAAAAAAAAACATAAGTAGGAGTAAAGTGACTATCAAGCAAATAGAAGCAGAGGAGTACAACCCTTACTAAGAACAGGGCATTATAAGCTTAAATAATAATAAGAGAATTGTTATAACAAGATAGTAATAAATGTTCAGCATACATAGGAATGAATTGAGACAACAATAACTGAAAAAGGGGGATTCAAAGATCCAAATTCGCAAAGGAGAATGGAGATAAAGCATGCACAGAAGAAAATGGACAACTATATATATATATATATACAACTATATATATGTATATAGTTGTATATATATATATATAACTATACTTTACATATTCATAATGGTAACCACACGCCAAAGATTCAGAACCATTATATATAACATTCAGAACCATTATATATAACATAGAACCATTATATATAACATAAAAGGACCAGAGGAAAACCCACAAAAGCCAACCAAAATAAAGAAAACGGAAGCACAAGGACAAGGAAGCAATGGAAACACCGAGCTACCAGAAAGCAAAAGATAAAATGGCTACAAGAAGACCTCATGTTTCAATAACCGCCCTAAATGTAAATGGACTGAACTCACCAATAAAAAGGCAGAGAGTTGCAGAATGGATCAAAAAACAAAACTCAACCATATGCTGCCTCCAGGAGACACATCTCAGCTGCAAAGACAAATACAGACTCAAAGTGAAAATGGTATTTCAAGCAAATGCCATTCAGAGAAATGTGGGAATATTGGTACTAATATCGGATGAAATAGACTTCAAAATCAAAAGGTAAAGAAAGATACTGAGGGACACTTCATAATGATAAAGGGAATCATGCACCAAGAGGACTTAGCACTTATTAATACCTATGCTCCCAATCAGGGAGCCCCAAAATATGCAAAGCAATTACTAACAGAACTAAAGGAAGAAACAGACTGAAACACTATCATAGTAGGGGACCTAAATACTCCACTGTTAGATATGGACAGATCATCCAAACAGAAAATCAATAATAAAATAACATCCTTAAATGACACATTAGACCAACTGGACATAATTGACCTTTACAGAGCCTTTCATCCCAAAACAGCTGCTTATACATTCTTCTCTTGTGCACATGGAACATTCTCAAGAATAGACCATGTACTGAGACACAGAGATAGCCTCAACAAATATTAGAAGTGAAGAGGAGGCATCTGAAAAAAATGCAAAGGAAAGGGCCTGCAGAAGTAATCGACTTAACTGGTTAAAACTGCTCTCTCCCCACCTACTGCCCAGTGCTCCTCGGCTAACATGTTTTCCCATAGCTACCTCCCCACCTCAAGGACTCTCCAGCTCACATCTATTGATTCATAGCTTGCTATCCAACTAATGTTCTTATCTCTGTAGCTGTGTAGGAATAACAAGACAATGTAAAACTGCTTGTTATGTTACAATTAGAGCTCAGTCTTTGGATAGGAATCCACGGAACAGGTCCCATCTCTCTGTTCAAGAATCCTATAATGGTGCTGATGATGCCAAGGTCGGGGGTTCTACAAAACAAATGACTGGTAAAACCAGGGGTCTGGAAATTCCTCCCCCATTGTAGCCCCCCACCTGAAGCTCCCCTCTCATCCTGAGTCATGAAGCACATGTGAAACCTCAGACAAAGGAATCATGTATCACTTGCATGGACACTGCAAGGGTATATAAGCTGAAAGAAATCTAACAAGAGAGAGATTGTGCTTTGGGTCTGTTGAATGCCCAATGCTCTCTGCTGGCAATAAATTCTCCTTCCTCTAACAAATTTGTCTGTCTAATTTCCTCTGTTGAGTGTTGCTTCCTGCAATAATAAGGTTGAAATCATACCAACTGTATTTTCTGATCATAATGCTTTGAATCTAGATATCAACTGCAAAAAGAAATCAGCAAATACCACAAATACATAGAGATGAAACGACATGCTACTGAAGAATGACTGGGTCAGAGAAGAAATAAAAAGAGAGATCAAGAGATATATAGAAACAAATGATAATTATAGTACAACATATCAAAATGTCTCAGACATGGCAAAAGTGGTCATAAGAGGAAAGTTCATATCATTACAGTCCTATCTCCAAAACCAAGAATGAGCACAAATAAACAACCTAATGCTTCATCTTAAAAAACTAGAAAAGGAAGAACAAGTGAAGCCTAAAGTCAGTAGATGGAAAAAATAATGAAATTGAAAACAAACAAACAAAAAATCAATAGCAAAAATAAATGCAACAAGGATGGTTCTTTGAGAAGGTTAATAAAATTGACAAACCCCTGGCTAGAATCACTAAGGAAGAAAGAGAAAGGACACAAATGAGCAAAATCAGGGATGAAAGAGGGGAAATTACGACTGACATCACAGAAATACAAAGTATCACACAAGAATACCAGGAAAAAGTATAACACCAAATTTAATAACCTAGAAGAAATGGACCAGTACTTAGAAAAATATAACCTTTCTAACTGAATCAAGAACAACTGGAAAATCTAAACAGACCAATGAGCAGTATGGAAATTGAAACAGTCATCAGAAGCCTACCAAAAAGTAAAAGTCCAGGACCAGATGGCTTCAGGCTTCACCAGTGCATTCTACCAAACATTCAAAGAAGATTTAATACCTATTCTCCTCAAACTCTTTCAAAAAATTGAACAAGAGACAATACTTACCAACTCATTTTATGAGAACAATATTACTCTGATACCACAATTTGGTATAACACAAAAAAAGAAAACTACAGACCAGTATCTCTCTTGAACACAGATGCAAAAATCCTAAATAAGATACTAGCAAACTGAATACAGAAACATATTAAAAAGATTATACACCACGTTCCACTGGGCTTCATCCCAGAGGCACAGGAATGATTCAACATATGCAAATCAATTAATGTGATACACCACATAAACAAATTAAAGAATAATCATCATATGATCATATCAATAGATGCAGAAAAACCCATGACAAGATATAGCATCCATTTATGATCAAAACACTTAACAAAATCGGTATAGAAGGAAAGTACCTTAACATAATAAAGGCCATCTATGACAAACCCTCAGCTAACATTATACTTAGTGGTGAAAAACTAAAAACCTTTCCTCTAAGATCAGAAACAAGGCAAGGCTGTCCAATATCGCTACTGTTATTCAATTTAACATTAGAGGTCCTAGTGAGTGCAATCACACAACAGAGAGATATAAAAGGCATTCAAATAGGAAATGAAGAAGTCAAACTGTCACTATTTGTGGATGACAGAATTCTCTATATAGAACACACTAAAGACTCCACAAGAACACTACAAGAAACAATAAGCAAATACCGTATTTATGTTCAAAATCAACATTCAAAAATCCATAGCGTTTCTATACTCTAATAATGAAGTGTCAGAAAAAGAAATGGAAAAATAATTCCTTTTACAATTGTACCATAAAGAATAAAATATTGAGGAATTATTTTAACAAAACATGGGAAGGATCTATATAATAAAAACTGCAAGACCTTATTAAAAGAAATCGAAGAAGATACAAAGAAATGGAAAGATTCCGCGTTCTTGGATTAGAAGAATTGACATAGTTAAAATGACTTTATTATCTAAAGCAGTATACAGATTTAACACAATCCCCATCAAATTCAAATAGGCTTTTTTAAAAGAAATAAAAACAAAAAATCATCAGATTTGTATGGAAGCACAAAAGATTCAGAATCGTCAAAGCCATCGTGAGAAAAAAGAATGAGCTGGAGGCATCACTCTGCCTGACTTCAAACTGTACTACAAAGCGACAATAATAAAACAGCATGGTATTGTCAGAAAAAATAGACAAATGGATTAGTGGAACAGAATCGAGAGTCCAGAAGTAAACCCATGTTCATATAGGCAAGTAATTTTTGACAAAAGAACTAAAACATACAGTGGAGAAAGGAAAGCCTCTTTGGTAAATGGTGCTGGGAAAACTGGAAAGCCACCTGCAAAAGAATGAAACTAGACTGTTGTCTCTCATCATACACAAAAATTAACTCAAAATGGATTAAGGACCTGAATATAAGACCTGAAACAATAAAATGCATAGAAGAAAATATAGGAACTAAACTCATGGACCTTGGACTTAAAGAGGATTTTATCAATTTGACCTCAAAGGCAAGGGTGTAAAAGCAAAAATAAATGAATGGGACTATATCAAAGTAAAAAGCTTCAGCACAGCAAAAGAAACTGGCAAAAAGGTAAAGAGAAACCATCTGAATGTGAAATACATTTGCAAGCAATGCTTTCATAAGGGCCTATATCCAAAAGATACGAAGAACTCATACAACTCAATGACAACAAAAAACAAATGATCCAACTAAAAAATGGGCAGAAGACCTGAACAGACACTTCTCCCAAGAAGACATACAAATGCCCAACAAACATATGAAAAAGATGCTCAACATCGCAAGCTATGGGGGAAATGTAAATCGAAACCACAATGAGATACCATCTCACACCTGTTAGAATAGCTGCTATTGATAGGAAAATAACAACTGTTGGAGAGGATGTGGAGAAAAAGGGACCCTCATACACTGCTGGTGGGACAGCAAATTGATACAGCCACTATGAAAAACAGTATGCAGCTCCTCAAAAAACTAAGAATTGATCTACCATATGATCCAGCAATCCCTCTACTACATATTTACCCTAAAGACCTGAAAACCCATACACAAAAATATATTTGCATACTAATATTCATAGCAGCATTATTCACAGTGGCCAGGCCATGGAAACAACCAAAGTGTCCTACGATAGATGATTGGATAAAGAAGCTGTGGTACATATATACAATGGGATATTATTCAGCCATAAGAAGACATGAAATACTGCCATTTGCAATAATATGGATGGACCTTGAGATAATCATGCTAAGCAAAATAAGCCAGACAGAAAAAGTTGACCACCACATGGTATCATTTGCATGTGGGATATAAACCTAAAAGCAACAAATGAACAGGACAAACAATAAAGACTCATGGACATGGACAATAGACTAGTGGTTACCAGAAGTGGGGTGGAGGGGGGAGGTAAATGGGGTAAAAGAGGTTGAATATATAGTGACAGAAAGAAATCTAACTATGGGTGATTACCACACAATGCAACGTAGTATATGCCTTAACGTTGAATTGTATGCCTGAAACTTATTGGATTTGGTTAACCAAATTCACCATCATTCATACATACATACATACATACATACATACATACATATTACATACATACATAAATGCTTTACGGGATCATAAAATAAATGGGTAAAGTACTGAATAGATAATCCTCTGAAGAATGGTTAACAGGTATAAGAAAAGGTGTTTGACAACACTAATCAACTGGAAAATGCAAATCAAAACCACAATGAGATTACTTCATCTACATTAGGATAGCCATTAAAAAAAATCCAAAGACAATAATTTTTGGCTAGAATGTGGAGAAACTGGACCCTTGTGCCCTGTCAGTGTCAGTTAAGCAATTCTGCCACTATAGAAATGTAAAGTGGTTCTGCCACTACAGAAAACATGGAGACATCTCAAATAATTAAAAATAAAACATTACCATATGATCCAGCAACCTCACTTGTATTTATCCAAAATAATTAAAATCAGGATTACAAAGAGATACTTTGCACTTCCATGTCCACTGTAGCATTATTCACAATAGCCTGTTATGGAAACAATTTAAATGTCCATTGACAGATGAATGGATAAAGAAAAAATATACAATATAATATTATTCAGCCTTGAAAAGAAGCAAATTCTGCTATAAGCAAAAACAAGAATGAAGGACACATACTTCATGATTCCACTTACATGAGGTCTATAAAATAGCAAAACTTATGAAAGCAGAAAGTAGAATGTTCTTTGCTAGTATCTGAGCAAGAGGAACACTCAGAGTTGCTGGTCAAAACATATGACATCTGACTTATGCAAGATAAGAAAGTTCTAGAGATATGCTGTAAAACACTGTTCTTTTAGTTGTACTGTACTATAAACTTGAAAATACATGAAGAGGATAATCTTAAATATATGAAGAGGGTAATCTTATAATCTTAACACATTTTAAACCAAAATTAAAGGACCCCAATTCAGTCGCAGCAGTTCCCACTCTACTTCCTGACTACATGGAAGAGTGGCCATAGCATTCACTCTAAAGATTCTAAGGCTATGCTCATAAATTTACTTCCTACAGTCATGGCGAAAGTCATGCCCTTTGGTCGTTCCTGTGCTGAAACAATAGGAAATACTCTCTAACATTCCAATCTCCCTAAGCCTTTGGATATCTTCCTTTATAATATACCAAGAAAGTCTGGCATTTCAACCTAATATAGGCCACCTTTTTATTCCATATTACTGCTAACCAAACAACCAAATTGTTAGAGCACTGCCTATCCACCCAAGCTTCCAAACTCAGTCTACAATCTCTGCTTAGTGGGCCCATATCAATAAATTACGTCTGATACAACTTTGTATTCTGCCCACCATTATCCTACATCCTTATTGTCAATTTCTAAACATATTCCCTGGATTTATATCTGTAGAAATTGAAAAAATCATGCAGTTCTTTTGGAGTGCAGTGCCCCACTACCTAGGTCACAATTTTAACTCACTCTTTGTGGCTTGTTGAGACTTAAGTCTAGTTATACATCTAGAAACAAGGACGGGTAGTGGAGGTGGGTCCTGAGGACAATCAGCATTGTCTTGCAAGGCAACTTCCCTAGAGGCAGACAGTGTAATTTTACTCAAGTAAAGCAGGGTTAATCCCATGGCCATGAAATGGCTGTTTCTACAAGCAAGAAATAATCAGTGGAATTTAGGGGTTCAGTGCCCCCAGCTTCATCAGAACCTTTACATATGTTTTCATTTCAATTGTCAAGAATCTATTCCTTCCCAATAAATTTCCTCACTTTTAACAGAACATACTCTGCAAAGTTGGAAATACACTTTGCATTGTAATTAAAAATGAGTCTCTGGGTTTTGTTTTCAAAAATGTTAACTCTGTGGCTACAGGAGAAAAAGCTTCATTTCATAGCAGACATACATTCTTTCATGTCATTTATGTGTAATTCTAGTGAGGAACTTGAAGCCTTGAACACATGCTTTTATTACTTTCACTTTATCCAGTAGAGTAAGCAGCAACCATTCAACCTTATTTTATTCCTTAGCTTAACAGGTCAATCTGAATCGGTTCTGGGGTTTCTAGAATTGGTTCTCTAATCTGACTGGGTTCAAAGGCACTAAAGATGTTTTTTTCACTTCATGATATGATGTGGCTCTCTCTTTCTCTATATATATATGTTTTTCAAAATATCGCCACTGAATACTTTCAGCCAAACACAAAAAGCAAAGTTCCAGGGGACCATGTTTAACACACTTTCTCAAATGTTTGAATCTTAAATGTTAGTAGCCTGGAACAGAAGAATACATCCAGAAAAGCAACATATTTATATTAACTTGAAATAAAATCACGAAAGGAATATAAGCTTATCACACCAAGAAAGTTCCTGTCCACCTGTAAAAACCATTGCATCTTCCCTAATGCAAGCTAAAGCGACACAAACATGACCAACACTAATGCCAATATCAAAGAGCTACCATAGCAAATCCTGCTTAGAAAGGAGAATCTGATTTCCAGAATTTCTACCTTATATTACTTAACAAATGAGTTTTCAACAAAAAGATAGGAGGCATGGAAATAAACAAGAGAGTATGACCCATGCATGAGGAAAAATATAGATATTGCCTACAAGATAACCCAGACATTACAAACACTTTAAATCACTCTCTTATATATTCCCAAAGTACGAAATGAAATTTTGGACAAAGAACTAAAGGAAATCAAGGGAATGGTATCTCACCAAATGAAGCATATTCATGAACAGGCAGAAATTACAAAAATGAATGTATTATATATTCATATAGAATAACTGGTGCAAAATCACTAGCAGGGTTGAACAGCAGATTTGAGCAGGCATAATAAAGAACTGGCAAATGTGAGGAAGAACTGGTAGAGAATATCCACTCTGAGGGTCAGAAAAAGAAAAGACTGAGGAATAATCAGTAGAACCTAAGAGACCTATAGCACACCACTAAGTATGCCAATACAGTCATGTATCACTTAATGACGGTGATATGTTGTGAGAAATGCATCAGTATGCAATTCTGTTATTGTGTGAACATCACAGAGTGTACTTACACAAACCTAGGTGGTATAGCCTACTACTGTAATTGTGCATGTCATGTTTTTATACTATTGGCAGCACAGTAGGTTTAATACCAGTATCACCACAGACACATGGGTGATGTGTCGCACTATGACATTACAATGGCTAGGGTATCAGGATAGCTGTCATGTTGCAACAGCATTATTAGGTGATAGGAATTTTTCAACCCAATTATAACCTTATGGGGCAACCTTTGTGTATGTGGTCCATCACTGACAAAAAGATCATTATGTGGCACATGAATATATACACATAATAGGAATCCCAGAAGAAAAGAGGAGGTAGAAAGTCGAGGGAACTATTTGAAAAAACAATTGCCTCATACTCCTAAAATATGGTGAAATACATGTATCTACATATCCAATCAACTCAATGAACCCCAACAAGATAAACTTTATGAGATCTACACAAAGACAACACAGTAAAATTGTTAAAACTAAAACCAGAGAAACTTGAAACAAGAGAAAAGGCAAGTGGGTTACATTTTAAGTGCCAAAAGAATTTTTAACCGAGAATTGTATATCTGGCAAAATCATCTTTCAAAAATGAAGGGAGAGTAGTGACATAAGCACAATGGCAGAGTAGAAGGCTTCTGACCTTGTATCCCATGGAAACATCAAGTGAACAATGGACAGAGTAAAAAAATCTTTGTGAGCTCTAGAAGTCAGTCAGTGATCTATCTGAAGCAACTAAGCGAATGTCCAATAAAAGAAAGAGACACATTCAAAATGGCAGGACATTTCATGTCACTTTTACTCTTGTCTTAACTATTCTTGGCTCAATAGGGTGAAAGCTACCCAATTACTGGTTCTCCCTTGGAAGAAAAGTAAAAGAGTGTGACTTGATTACAGTATTTGGCTTGCCTGAGTCTAAGAGATTGATTTCTGTCTCACATGACTCAGAGTTGAGATCAGAATAGAGGGATATCTTGTATATCAGACTGGTGGCTATGAAAGCAGGGATGGATGCCATGGCACATAAAAACTTCATGGCAATTGCAGACTTACCTGCACTTGGAGATCAGAGATTTCAGGCAGAGGAACACAACAGAATATTTAAGGCTCAAGAATCCAGAGGAAAGACTCTTACAGAAATTAAGAAATTTAAAGCAGCTGTCTATGTGGGAGAATGGGGCAGGGTGGGGGGAGGTGGAGGCACACACAGGCCCAGGGAAGATGCAGCATCAGAAAAGACCTGAGAAGACTTTATACTGGACTGAACAGTGTTGGTCTTCCTCGGAACATGCCCAGTTTGCAAGACTAGATGATGTGGTTGTTTTTCCAAATGTAAAATTTTTGATAAAAGCCCACAAAGCATAGAAAGTAACAAGGAAACACGGCCCACTCAAAGGAATATCATGAATCTCCAGAAATTTACACTAAGGAAACATAGGCGTTAGACTTCCTAGATGAATACTTGAAAACAGCTGTCTTAAATATGCTCATAAAGAAAAAGGAAGACACAAATAATGAACTAAAGGAAATCAGGAAGATGATACATGAACAAAATGAGAATATCACAGAGAGAATTTATTAAAATAAAAAACCTGAAATTGGGACCTAAACCATATAACTAAATTGAAAAATTCATAAGAGGGGTTTGAGAGCAGATTTAAAAAGGCAGAAGGCATCAGCACAATTGAAGACAAGTCATTGCAACGATCGGTTCTCAAAAGAAAAAAGAATGAACAAACATGAATAGAGCCTAAGGGATTATGGGAATCCACAAAACCAACCAATACACGCATGACGGGAGACCATCAAGAAAAAAGAAAAATAGGGTGAGACAGAGGCAGAGAGCTTATCTGAAGAAATAATGGACAAATACTTCCCAAATGTTGTGAAAAACATGGATATAAAAATACAAGCTAAGCAAACTCTAAGGAGGACAAAATCAAAGAGACCCACACTGAGACACATTATAATCAAGCTGACAAAAGTAAAAAAAAAAAAAATCTTGGAAGCAGTAATAGAAAAGTGACTCATCATGTACGAATGGTGCCAAATAACATTAATGGGTTCTCGGCAGAACTCTTTCAGGCCGGAAGGCACTGGGATGATATATTTAAGGTGCTGAAAAAAAA
>CM053509.1:93132960-93197100 GCA_028627145.1 Eidolon dupreanum | reverse complement strand
CCTTCCTTCCTTCCTTCCTTCCTTCCTTCCTTCCTTCCTTCCTTCCTTCCTTCCTTCCTTCCTTCTTAAAAGAGAAGTTTGTTCTCTCACAGCTCTGGAGACCAGAAGTCTAAAATCAAAGTGTTGGCAGGACCATGCTCCCTTCAGAAGCTCTAGGACAAATTCTTTTCCTTGCCTCTTCCAACTTGTGATGGCTGTATGCATTTCTTGACTTGTGGCTGATCACTCTAATCTTTGTCCTTGTCCTCATGTGATCTCTCTTCCTCTCTGTGTCTTCTTTTCTTCTTCTAAAGACACTTGCCATGAGATGTAGAGTACACCTGAATAATCCAGAATAATACCAAATCAATATCCTTGACTTAATTATATACCCAAAAACCTTCTAAACAATGTCATATTTAGAAGTTATAGGGAATAGGATACAGACATATCTTTTGGGAGGGGGCATCATTCAATATATTTCACCCAATGTAAGGTGTTTTTTTTTTTAAGTGGCAGGGAAGCATTTGGGCTCCTTTTGCCACCCACATTTTGTGAACTTTCTTAAATGTGCCCCAAATTTCATTCTCAGACTTACTGTGTCACTAGATGGGTTTCTGTGATGTCAGTACAACCAGGCAGGATGCAAATTGGGACCCAGATTATAGCTTTTTTCATATCAGCTTTCTGTGGTGTCTCTCTTTCTCTCTCTCTCTCTCTCTCTCTCTCTTTTTTTTTTTTGCATAGCATAAAATTTACCACCTTGATGATTGGGTAAAGGAGAGAGAGAGAGAGAGAGAGAGAGAGAGAGAGAGAGAGAGAGAGAGTGTGTGTGTGTGTGTGTGTGTGTGTGTGTGTGTTTACATACACAGAGAATAGAGAAATACATACACACACACTAGAATGCTACTTAGCCATGAAAAAGATGAGATATTGCCATTTGTAACAACATGGATAGATCTTGAGAGTACTGTGCTAAGTGAAATAAGTCAGATGGAAAAGGAGATAACTGTGTGATTTCAGTCATATATGGATACAAAACAAAAGGCAACAAATGAACAAATCAAAGGCATAGATACAGACAACAGAGTGTTGGTTACCAGAGGTGAAGGGGAGTAGAAGGATAAAATGGTAAAGGTGGTCAAATACATGATGATGGAAGGAGACTAGACTTCAAGTTGTATTATAGAGTTGTACACCTGAAATTTATATAGTGTTATTAACTGATGTTACCCCAACAAATTAAAAAAATTACCATCAACCATTTTTAAGTGTTCAATACAGTGGTATTAAATATGTTCACATTATTGTGTAGCTGTTACCACCATCCATCCCCATAACTCTTTCATCTTGGTACAGATAAAACTCTGAAACTCTGTACTTAATAAAAAACTCTCCATTCTTTCCTTGTCACAGCCCCTGGCAACCACCATTCTATTTTCTATGATTTTGACTCCTCTAAATACCTACGTGGAATCATGCAACATTTGTCTTTTTGTGATTGGCTTTTTTTCACTTAGCATAGTATCCTCAAAGTTTGTCAATATTCTTGCATATTATAGAATTTCCCTTATTTTTAAGGTGAAATTATATTCCATTGTATGTATTTACCACATTTTGATTATCCATTAATCAGTTGATGGACACTTGGATTGCTTTCATGCTTTAGATAATGTTAATAATGCTGCTATGAATACGAGCGTACAACTATTTCTTCAAGATCCTGCTTTCAGTTCTTTTGGTATATAACCAGAATTGGAATTACTAGTAATATGGTAAATCCATTTTTAAGTTATTGAGGAAACTCCATACTGTTTTCCGTAGCAGCTGTATCATTTAAAATTCCCACCAGTGGTGCACAAGTGTACAAATCTCTCCACATCCTTGGCAGTACCTGTTGTTTTCTTTTTTTATAGTAGCCATCTTAGTGGATGTGAGGTGGTATCTCACTGTAGTTTTTAATTTTATTTCCCTAATTATTAGTAATGTTGAGAATCTTTTCATATGCTTTTTGGCCATTCATATATCTTTGGAGAAATGTCTGTTCAAATCCTCCACCTGGTCAAATCAAGTTTGTTGGGATTTTTGGTTTTTGAGCTTTAAGAATTCTCTATTATGGATATTAGTCCCTTATGAGATATATAATTTACATACTTTTTCCATTCTGTGTGTTTCCTTTTTACTCTGTGTATAATTTTTTGATTTACAAAAACAATATTTTTATTAAGTTTAATTTGTCTATTTTTTCTTTTGTTGCCTATGCATTTGGTGTCATATTTAAAAAGTCATTGCCAAATGCAATGTCTCGAAGCTTTTGTCCTGTTTCTTCTTCTAAGACTTTTATTGTGTTAGGACTTAAATTTAGGTCCTTGATCCATTTTGTGTTAATTTTTATATATAATGTTAGGTAAGGGTCTAACTTCATTCTTTTGTACGTGGATATCCAGTTTTCACAGCACCATTTATTAAAAAGACTGTCCTTTTCCAATTAAATGGTCTTGGCACTTCCATCAAAATCATTTGACTATATATGCGAGAGTTTCCTTCTGGATTCTCTTTTTTATTTCATTGGTCTACATGTCTGTCTTTATGCCAATACTACACTGTTTTGATAATTGTGGCTTTGTAGTAGGTTTTGAAATTAGGAAGTGTGAGTTCTCTGGTTTTGTTTTTTTTCAAGATTGTTTTGGCTGTTTGGGGTCCTTTGAGATTCCATGAGAATATTAGGATAAGTTTTTCTATTTCTGTAAAAATGTCACTGGGGTATCAATAGGTATTGCTTTGAATCTGTAGATCACTTTGGATAATATTTTAACAATATTAAGTCTTTCAATACATGAATATGAAATGTGTTTCTATTTATTTATGTCCTCTTGATTGCTTTCAGTAATGCTTTGTAGTTTTCATTATACAAGTCTTTCACTTCCTTGGTTAATTCTTAAGAATTTTATTCTTCTTGATGCTATTCTAAATGTTATTTTTAAAAATTTTCTTTTCAAATTGTTCATTGTTTTTGTGTAGAATGCAACTGATTTTTGAGTGTTAACTTTATATCCTGCTACTTTGCTGAATTAATTATAACATTTTCTGTAGAATCTTTATGTTATTCTACATATGAGATCATATTATCTGAAAACAGAGATAAATTCACTTCTATCTTTCCAATTAGGATAACTTTTATTTCTTCTGCTTGCCTAATTTCTCTGGTTATAACTTCCAGTACTATGTTAAATAGAAATTGTAAAAGTGGGTGTCCTTGCCTTTTTCCTGATCTCAGAGGAAAAGCTTTCTGTCTTTTATCATATTATATTTGCTGTGGGTTTTCATGTATGGCTTTTATTATGTGGAGTACTTTCCTTCTGTTCTTACTTTGAGTATTTTTTTTTAATCATGAAAGGGAGTTGAATTTCGTCAGATGCTTTTTCTAACTCGTCAGATATTCATATGTTTTCTTCCTTCATTTTGTTGATGTGATATATTGATTGATATTTTTATATGTTGAACCATCCTTGCATTCCAGGATAAATCCCATTTGTTCATTCTGTATAATTTTTAATATGCTGATGAATTCTGTTTGCTAATATTTTGTTACGAATTTTATTCACAAAGGATATTAGTCTGCAGTTTTCTTACAGTGTTGTTGGTTGGCTTTGGTATCAGGATTATGTTGATTTTATAGAATGAGTTAGGAAGTGTCTCCTCCTCTTCAATTATTTGGAAAAGTTTGAGAAGGGTTGATATTAGTCCTTTAAATATTTGGTAAATTTTACCAGTTAAGCTATCAGATCTAGGGTCTTCTTTGTTTGGAGATCTTTGATTAGATTGAATCTCCTTACTAAATATACATCTATTCAGATTGCCTTTTTTTGTGATTTAGTCTTGGTAGGTTTGTGTTTTCAGGAGTTTGTCCATTTCATGAACATTATCCAATTTGTTGATGTACAATTGTTCATAGTACTCTCTTATAATCATTTTTATTTCTGTAGCATCAGTAGTATTGCCCCCACTTTTATTTCTGATTTTAACAATTTGAGTCTTCTTTTTTTCTTCAGCCATCCAGCTAAGTGCCTGTCAGCTTTGTTTTTTGTTAAAAGAACCAGGTTTTGGCTTTATTGATTTTTCTCTTGTTTTTCTACTCTCTATTTTATTTATCTCTGCTCTAATCTCTATTATTTCCTTTCTTCTGCTAGCTTTGGGTTTAGTTTGTTATTTTTTTTTTCTAGTTGCTTAAGTTATAAAGTTAGGTCATTGATTTGAGTTCTTATTTTTTAATGTATGTATTTATAAGCTACAAATTTCCCCCTTAGCATGACTTTTGCTATGTCCCATAACTTTTGGTATTTTGTGTTTTCATTTGCATTCATCTATAAGTATTTTTTAATTTCTCTTGCAATTTCTTCTTTGATCCACTGGTTGTTTAGAAGTGTATTATTTAATTTCCATTATTTAATTTTGTGAATTTTCTGGTTTTCTTTATGTTATTTATTTCTGACTTCATTCTGTTGTGGTCAGGGTAGATATTTTATATGATAGCTATCTTTTTAAATATTGAAACTTAATTTGTCACGTAACATATGGTATATTCTGGAATATGTCCTATGTTCACTTGAGAAGAACATGTATGCTGTTGTTGAGTGGAGTGTTTCTTGTACATCTGTTAGATCTCATTGGCTTATTGTGTTAAATTCTCTATTTCCTTACTTATTCTCTGTCTGGTTGTCCTGTCCATTATTGTGAGAGAGCTATTGAAGTCTCTAGCTATTATTGCAGAAGTGTCTATTTCTCTCTTCAGTTCCATCAGTTTTTGCTTCACGTTTTCAGTATTCTGTCATTAGATGTGTAAATGTTTATAATTGTTATATCTTCCTGCTGCCTTTTATATCTGCAGATTTCACATCCACAGGTTTATCCAACCGCAGATTAAACAAAGTAGTCCAACATAGTACATCAGTAAATGCAATACACCACTTTACTAGAATGAAACAAAATTATTATCATTTCAATAGATGCAGAAAAAGCACTTGACAAAATCCTTTCCCAATTAAAAACTCTCCACAAATTGGTTATAGACATCCTAAAACCATTTGTGACGAACTCACAACTGATGTCATTCTCAATGGTCAAAAGTTTGAAAGCTTTTCCTCTAAGATCAGGAACAAGATAACAATGCCTACTCTAACCATTCAACTAGTCCTCACTAGAGCAATTAAGCATGAAAAAGGAAAGACATACAAGTTAGAATGTAATAACTAAGATTGTCCCTGTTTTCACATGAGATTTTCTTCGTAGAAAATCCTAAAGACTCTATAAAATAAACTTGTTAGAACTAGTAAACATAAAGATGCAGGATACAAAACTGACATACAAAAACTAGTTGTGTTTCTATACACAAGCAACCAAATATCTGAAAAATATGACAAATGCTCTTTACAATGCATCAAAAATAAAGAAATACTCTGAGATAAATTTAATCAAGGAGGCAAAAGATCTATATAACGTTGATTAAAGAAATTAAAGGTGATACAAATAAATGAAAAGATATCCCATTTTGATGGACAGAAGGAATTAAATTGTTAACATTTCCATAATACCCAAACTCATCTATAGATTCAGTGCCATCTCTCTAAAATTCTAATGACATTTTCCACAGAATTAGAAAGAAAAATCCTAAAATTTATATGGAAGCACAACAGACCATGAAAAGCCAAAGCAATCCTGAGAAAAAAGAACAAAGCTGGAGAACTTATACTTTCTAATTTAAAACTTTATTACAAATCTATAGTAATAAAAACAGTAATAAAAACACACATAGACCAATAGAACAGAATAGAGAGCCCATAAATAAATCCACACATATTTAGTCAATTTATGACAAAGGAGATGAGAATATATAAATGCGAAAAGGATAATCTCTTCAATAAATGGTGCTGGGAAACAGTGTCATGCAAAAGAGTAAAACTGGGTCTCTGTCTTACACCATACACAAATTTAACTCAAAGTGGATTAAAAACTCGAATGTAAGACCTGAAAGTATAATATCCTAGAAGAAAAAATTAGATGGTAAGCTCTTTGACATTGGCCTTGGTGATTTGTTTGGCTTGGACACCAAAAACAAATGCAACAAAAGCAAAAATAAACAAGTGGGACTACACCAAAGCTTTTGCACAGCCAAAGAAAAAACAAGAGGAGAAGGCAACCTATACAACCTATACAATGAGAAAAAATGTTTGTAAACCATCTATCTGCTAAGGAGTTAATATTCAAAATAAAAATATATAAAGAACTCATATAACTCAATAGCAAAAAACAAATAATTCAATTTAAAATTTACCTAAATGGACAGTTTTCTGAAGAAGACAGGCATATGAAAAGGTGCTCAACAACACTAATGATCAGGGAAATGCAAGTCAAAACCACAAGTTAATACATTGCACCTGTCAGAATGGCTATTATCAAAAAGACAGGAAATAAGTGTTGGGGATGACGTGGAGAAAAGGGAACCTTGTGCACTGTTGGTGGAATAGCTACTGTGGAAAAACAGTACGGTGATTCCTCAAGAAAATTAAAAAATAGAACTACTGTATGATTCAGCAATGCTATATCTGGGTATATAGCCAAAGGAAGTGAAATCACTATCTTGAAGAGATATCTGCACCCACATATTCATTGCCACATTATTTGCAATAGTCAGGACATGAAAACAAGTGTCTATAAACAGATGGATAAAGACAATGTGATATTTATAATGCAATGGAATATTTCCGCCACAAAAAAAGGGAAGAAATCCTACCACTTGTGACATCTGGATGGACTTTGAAGGCATTATGCTAAGTGAAATAAATCAGAGAAAGACAAGTACCATGTGATCTCACTTATATGTGAATTCTATTAAAAAAAAAAAAAAAACCGAGCTGATAGCTACAGAGAACAGACCAGTGGTCACTAGAAGCAAGGGACGGGTGGGAGTGGGAGTGAGAAAAATGAGTGAATGAGGTCAAAGGTACACACTTCGAGTTATAAGTTATGGGGTTATAATGTACAGCATGGTGACTGTAGTTAATAATACTGTGTTGTATGTTTGAAAGTCGTTATGAGTATGTCTTAAAAGTTCTCATCACAAGAAAATAATTTTGTAACTATGCATGGGGACAGATATTAACCAGACATTGTAGTAGTCATTTTGCAATGTATACAAATATCGAATCATTATGTTGTACACCTGAAACATATAATGTTATGTGTCAGTAATATGTCAACGAAAAAAATTAGTAATATCATCCTGTTAGAAGAAAACTGTGCCTTCCTGTATATTAGGAACATTCTACATTATGTAGGTTTTCTACTCTGATTAAAAGACTGGAAGAATTATACATGTGTCTGCTCATAATGAGATTAAAAGAAATAACATAATCAAGGCTTAGGTGAAACTCATAGCTAAAATCTAAAGAGGGGGGCATAAAAGCTGTTGTCTTCCCATTCCACAAGTTTGAGGCCAAGAATAAATGGGGCTCCAGCCATGTTGGGGAGAGTCACAAAGTCCCAAGTCACTAAGGCATGTATGGAGGCAGAGTTTCTAGTGGGCCGTTCTTCACAAGAATTCATAGAACCATGAGTTCATCTGATTCACAGAACCATAATTTCATACTGACATCTCCACTTCCAGTCCAGCACCACAGAGTACATTATATTATAGCCTTTCTCATTCCTTTATTTATAGTTTTTTACCCAATAGACAGAACCTGGCTCTCATTGTCCACAATATATTTGCTTCTTTCTTAATCCTAGAATACATAATAAAAAGTTTGGGGTACCCCCAATCTTTTTTGATTTTAATTATTTTTGAAAACATTATTAACATATTTCTAAATGTAAGAACAATTAAAAGATATACTCAAAGAAGTGTCCCTCTTCTTATGTCTTCTACCCTTTTTTCATTTTCCCACCCTTGCCCCTGTCCCTTCCTATCTGTACCATACCTTTAGTTTTTAGTTTATATTTCCTGTTTCTTTTTTGCACACATGAATAGATACATGTATATTTTCCTGTTTTCTGTCATTTCTTGTATGAAAAATACATGAGAAAGTTCTTTAAGTCTAGTACTTAGACAAATGACAAAAATTTCAATTATTTATCAATTATAAGTGAATACATAAAGTAATGGAGATAGCTTTTAAAACTAAACCAGACTGTTGAATCTATTTTCTATCTTTCTTTATCCATAAACATTCTGGTCCTGATTATGAATACCTAAAGGCACTTACCATTCAATGTAAGTGTAAGCACAAAACAATAACAGGCATCCTGATTGCCATTCTGGTCTATCAAAATGCTAATATCTGTTTCTAATCTAAGAATATATACAAGCTTAAAAATCTTCTGATCAGTAAATATGAGGATAGGGGCTAAGTGAATCTGTGGTGCCATTCAGCCTCAAGATTCTGTGAGTCTTCGTTCCCATGGTGCCATAGTTCTGATATTCCAAATTGCTGGAGAAACATTTTACTGAGGCATTTATAGGCAACCTCACTCTCATGTCTTGAACATCCTCTGCCAAAGTTTGAAAATGGGTGGAATGGGCTACACAGTGAAGAAGAACACCGTGAAAACAGGAGACCCCATATACCTGCGGAAGGCTCTTGTGAACAACCTTGGAGAGGAGAAGAGGACCAAGATCCACATTCAAAAACTGCAGAAGGCTTTAAATATCCGGTTTAGGGAGATTGATAGAGAAAAAGCAGCCCTGAGGAATTTTTTGGGAAAGCTTCAAAAGACAACTGGTTATTTTCCTCGACAGCCCTTCTGGTGATTAATGCCACTGTAGGTGAAGAGTTCGTGGAAAGGATTCAGTACAAAACACATCTGCATCTCCTTCTGTTATCTCTATGTAACCTAAGAAAGCAGTATAACAAATCACTGGGACAGGTCAAAAAAAGAAAAGAAAGACTATATGACTGCAAACAAAAATGGAACGTCTGCAAAAGAATTAGAAGAGAGAATAAGACACTGTTTTTTCCAGATGACCCCATCTTTACAACTTGAAGTGGTGATATGCAGTGCATACACTTTTTTTCATTCAGACTTTCCTTGAGACAAGAACAAAACTATGGCAGATATTTATCTGATATTGATCATGGAATACATATATTTGCCTTAATCCTGCTCTTGTCTCATTGATATTATTTTCAATTATTTTTATAGTTCAATAGCATGAATAAAAGTTGAGTTTAAGGGAACTTGATTCAAATCAAGATTTTGCCATGTAATACTTGTGTGATCCTGGACTTATACACTTTTCTTCAAGATGGAGCTAACACCTATATTGCTTTACGGTACTAAATAAGAAAAATATGTAAGATTTTATAACATATATAAAATATATATGATATGTCTTATGTATATCTTAAGATACATATAAGATAATATAGGGCCTATTGCACATACCCCTAAAATGATAATAGCTAGTATTATAATTGATTTTGTTTTAATTATTTTTATTACTATGTAATAGAGCTCAGGTTCTATTACCAGATCTTCTACCAACACCCTAGGTCTCTAGGCAAGTCTGTTTCCATTCCTATGTCTTGGACTAGAGCTGGATTAGATTATCTCCAAGGCCCCTTCCAACTTTAAATTCTTTGATACTAAAACTTTGTAGTTCTACTTCGAAATATATTTACAGGACAGAGAAAGGATCCAACAATCAGAATTCATATCCAAGTGTCTTTAGAGACTTGGATATATATATTTCTATTTAGCCATGCCTTCTCTACCTACCTCGTGTTTAAAGATACATGTATGATATATTCAAGTATGATATATTCTTAGTAGCATCTCATGGTATATTTGTTGGGTCACTGCAGAGCACTTCTTGAAAGACCTTGGGATTAACTTGCATGTCTTTATAATTTATTTAAACTCAGCATTCAAACACACATGGAATCTGCTGTTTGATACAATAGGCAAATTAGCTAACATTTATATACTTTTGTGTGTACCTTAAGTTGCTTAGATTTTTCAACTATAAAATGGGAATAATAGTACTTAACTCAGAAGACTGTTGTGATGGCACTTTGATAGGTCGTAGGAGAGGGAAATTGGAGAGGGGTCTTATGTGTCTAAGCAATGTTGCTCAGCAGCAAAATGGGGAATGTACTGGTTATCTCAGGCTGCTGTAACAAAGTACCACTGACTGGGCAACTTAAACAATAAAAATTTATTTTCTCAGTTCTGGAGACTTGAAGTCTGAGATCAAGGTGTTATGGCTGGTTTCTCCTGAGACCTCTCTCCTTGGTTTGCAGATGGCCATCTTCTCCCCATGCCCTCACACGGGCTTCCTTTTGTGCATGGCTATGTCTTATAGGGACACCAGTCATGTTGGATTAAGCCTCACCCTAATTACTTCATTTTACCTTAATTACCTCGTAAAGATCTTACCTCCAAATACAGTCACATTCTGAGGTACTGGGGGTTGGGATGGCAACATATGAATTTGAGGGGTACATCGCTCACAGCCTATAATGGAGTTTCAGGATTAGAGAACTCTGACAAGCAGCATCATCTCAGGTCTTACCTATGGCTAGCAGACGTTGGGTGCAGTTTCATAGAGTACATGAAACAGGTTCTAAATGGCCCCAAAAGGGTTTATTTGGATTACATTTAAAGCAACGGGATATATAAAAATTTGAGTTTGGTATCAATAATCTTTGAGCTAGAGGTCTCAGACTGCTATGAAAGAAGGAAGCAGCATAGAGGCCAACACACAGGGGCCTGCAATATATAGGGCCATCTTTGCCTTGTTTATATAGTAATCCGTTCTCTGGCTCCATGTTGTTTTGTAACCTAAGTTGTGTTACTTTGTAATACCTGAGTTTGAAGTTGGTGATAAAGCATTCTAAAGACCCCAAATCCTACAAGGGGACAAAGTAGGATTTCAAAGCCAATTTCCTGCTAGTTGGCCCCCTTAGTAGGGGAAAGCCAGGGGAATAGATCAGAAAAGGAGAAGATTTTGAATTGTCTTATCTGTTTCAACATCAGTGGATGGTGACATTATGTCCCCTTTGAAACATGTCTCTGGTTATCTATAAATCTTAGTGTTATTGACCCACATGCAGCAATATGTGTGAGCAAGTGCACAGACACCCCCTGCCCTTACATTTAACAGCTAGTAAGTAATCTAAGGCTATGCAGTTATCTAACACCATGTCCCTAAAGTACACTGGAATTCATTCCAGTTCTAATTTTGGGCCATTTGTTTAATTTCTGAGGACAATTCCTTGGACATGGCTGTTTTCAGTGTTGTGAGGTGTCCTGCACATAGACTGTTCCAACTGTCCCCAGAATAAGTGGTTCTAGAGGGGTTAGTACCAGGGGGATGACTAGGAGGGCTTGTGACATTGGAGAGCTGCGGCTAGCATGGTTTGTAGGAACAAGTATGTGGGGGCAGGGCGGGTAGTGGTTCCACTGCTGAGAAAGTCTACAGGAATTCTGAGCCAAATCCGAGTGCAGGAAATAAGTTGTAAGGTTGGATGGAGGGAAAGCTTGTGATAGCAGAGGCAATTTGATTCTCTTTCAGGTCCATCAAGCTCCCTCTGTTGCCTGTATACTCTTCCCTGGAAAGGTAAGTTTGTGTGGCTTTAGTACAATTTCAGGTGGTGCTAATAGCACATATTTTTATAGTCAAATGAACTTGGATGTTCTCCACCTTGTACTCATCACCTTGGTCAGCTGAATGGGTTATGTGCTCAGTCCACCATTGCCAACACATTTGTGTGACTAGTCTCACATAAATTCATTGGATTCTTGATGCCCTTGTTCGATATCAGTGGTGAGGGGAATAGATTTGTCTTGATGAATGAGATTTATGGAAAAATTTGGCCAGGGAGGAGGTTTAATGCTATGTATACTAAAATCAGGTTGTCAGAGTCAAGCCCAGTATGAGGTTAGATCTGTATAGATAGGTATTTCTATAGCTAAGGCTATATGCAGATTTGGTTTGGTGGGCAATTATATGTTCCCCCTTGTTCAGATTGGTGTAGCTTAGTGATTTTCTCTCCAGTTGCCAATGGTAAGTAGCATCAGTGCATTGGGATAGGTTTCATAAGTACTCTTGGCAGTTGAAATTAAGGTTAATTTAGCCATGTACTAAATTAGATCCTGAAGTATGAGGCACTCATATATGGGATCATCACAGGTGGGCCAAGTTATTTCAAAATAGACATCAATTGTATTATACATTTAGCCCGTTTCTGTCCCTGTTTAGTATAACATTGTTAAGTTTCACTGTGGGATTATCTGCTGCATTGTAGAGGAAACTTCTCTAGGGTGGACATTTATACAGCTTTCAAAGCCTCAGGGATGGCCCCTTGGGAGGTGGTGGTGTGATTACACCAAAAAATTTCCTCCCAGGTTAGCCTTGCTACTGGTCTTTTCATTGTTGTTTCTGTGAGATGAGATATGTAAATTTTTTTAAAAATTGAGATAATTGACATATAGCATCATATTAGTTTTAGGTGCACAGTAATGATTTGAAACATGTATATACAGCCAACTCTTGAAAAACACAGGTTTGAACTACACAGGTGCAGTTATATGTGTATTTTTTAAATCCCTAATTTCTTAAACATGCCTAAGCCCAGGTAATAGTATGTTGTATACAATGCCTTCCTTGTATATTCTGGTTAGGATTCAGGGAGGAGGTCCATGGTAACGTGCCCTTGGCCATTTTGTTAATGCAGCCTTTTCCCACTTCTGCAAATGAGGTTCATGCTAGAAAGGGATAGAGAACATTGTAATGAATAGAAAGAGAGGTCAAGAGTCCTAAGGGCAAACATTGTCGGCAGGGGTTATATTTACAGTTATCTCAGGGATTAGTAGGAGACACTGTTTTATCTCTGTAATCCCATAAGGTTTGTTGGTATTGTCTCTGAACTATAGAGATTTTCATTCAATTGTACCAATCATGAGTATCCTTGTTGTGATGCTGGGTACACACTATCTCTGGGCACTCCTTAAATAAGACTTGTAAATAGTTCTCCATTGCTCTATTTGCTTAATGGCATTATTTAACAATAGTGAAGTGGATTTCATGCTTTTTGACATAAAAGTTGGCTTACAGGGCCTAGAAGGCACCTGTGAGTCACAAGTCATATCACAGAGTTGGGATTAGCCAGAAGGGGTATTGCTAGCAGTAGTAGAGATAGGAGGTAGAATGTTAGCCTTAGTGCTGATTAACCAATCCAAAGAGCCAATGGCATGGTTCCCATTGTCCCCAGTCTGGCCTGTATTGTGTGTCCCTCTGAGGTGTGCTTACAAATGAACATGGAGTGGGTGTGGGTAGAAACTTCTCAGGTAAGGAAGTGGCACAGCAACAGAGTATGGGTTAAAGTCAGAAGTCACTGCGGCCAGAAGTAGGGCTGCTGATTTTCTCCTGAGTATCACTCAAATGCTGTTACCCAGCATGAGGGCGATTAGTTCTACCCCCTGAATGTCAGGAGCAGGTCCATGTTGGTTCCACAAAGTATAGTCTCTCTAAGTGGTGGTGGGTGGTTTGTTTGGTTCACACTGACAATGAGCTGACTCAGGCTGAGGGTGGTCCCAGAGATGGTAGTCCACATCAGGTTTTTATCACGATGAGGGAGAGGGGGTCAGGCTCTGGATTTTCTATGAAGGAGAATGGAACAATGAAGGTACTAAGTGGAGGTTCCTTTGCTGTGAGTAGCAATGTCAGGGCTACCATGTCCACAAAAACTGATCATTCTGTTGTACCTGGTGTGGGTGTATACACCAGCAGAAGTCACAGCATCTGTTGGAGGTCTCCGCAGTTTTATATGAATTTAAACATGGTGTAGATATGCCATGGAGTGATGAATTTAATGTAATCAGGGAGTGAGGATTTAATGTAATATGATCAGGACAATGGACAGCATTTTGACTACTTGGGGGACCATTGTCCTCCTAGGTTCTTTCAACAGGTTTTGTTTGAAGAACCGCTTATGTATTTCTGTGATACCTGCTGCTGTTATTTTGTAATGTGATTTCATAGTGCCCATGGTTGTATTTGGTTTGTGGTGAAGTGGTAGCCTCAGTCTGACTATGTAGCTTGTGGTGCTCTCAAAGGCTGTAAAAGGTGTTTTGTTAACCTTCAGTGACATTAGCAGAGATAGGTGCCTCATATGGAGAAGTCAATAGATGGCCTGTGTAAGTACTACCATTGTTAAGGCAAATTCATTGGCTCCTGCTGTTGATGAGAGAGGCACAGTAAAGTCATTTGCAGGTTCTAATGTGGCCCTTCTCCTCTACAGATTTTTTTCTCCCATGCAATAGGCCCAGTGTCTAGATTTCTGGCATGTGGTACAATCCACAATGGCTTTGTGTTAATGCTTGTCTCCTGGGTCAGCTCCTCCATTAACAATTCATTTTTGTCACCCCAGGATGCCTAAATGCCCTGACTTTCATGTGCCCACTGGTAGAAATGACAAAGCTCTGGGACTTACCCTCCTTCAGAAGGCTTACCTGTTTGGGTGGATTGTTTAGTTTGTCAGCTTTGGTGTTGTATCATGCCTCTCGTCTTTTAGGAGCTAAGGTATAGTGCACCCAGGTGAGTAGAATGGGAGCCAGTCTGGCCAATTTTCCCCCCATATCTCTTTACTTCAAATGACTTGGCCTTGTATTTTTCAGCCCTGATTTTGCCAAAGTCACAATCAAGTAGTTAGCCCAGTACCACCAAACAGGAACATATCTGTGAGAATTGAAACCTTAGGAAAATGTTTGCCAATAGCATACTCTTGCTAGGAGTATTATATAAATAGAAATTGGAATATTTGAATAGGGATAATAGGCTACAATTGTCCATTGTCTGGCTCCCTTATACCCCCTGCTCACTTCACTGGAAAAGACCATTGGTTTTCTTGTTTTGAGAATGTTAACCATCCTCCCTCCAACCCGGGACCCCCCATCTCTTAGGTTCCACTAAATCTCTCTCATTCATCATGGGATTCGATTTAATCAGGGACCTGGCAGTTTGTGGCCTGTTTGGTCTGGAAAGGAGGCAGCCTAACTGTTCATTGCAATTTTGATTTAGGCCAGGCAAAGGGCAGAGGCATTTCTGGAGATTTTGATAAGGCCTCTGTTGCTGATCCAATTCTACAGGGAGCTTTTACCATTACCTAGGACATAATAGGAATCTTAGTTCATAGGGTGATTGGCTTAGTGCCAATAAAGATTTCAGTTTTGATAACTGAAAAGTAGAAACATTACAGGGGACTGATAGAGAGGAGTCAGAAAATACTAGAGGAAAGAATGTTTTAGTGCCAGAATCCAAGCATCCCACCAAGTGTTGGTTGGATCCCTTTACCAATGTGGGAAGTTGGAGTACTAGGAGCTTGACTTTTACTGGATTGGGAATAGTTCACCCTTCTGAATTACGAATATATTGTAACTCAACACTTCCGATTGGAAGGGGCCTTGCACCTTCAGGGGGAAATTGTCCATCCCTCTCAGTGAGGTGTTCACTCACAGCTGTAATGGCCTGTGAGACAGTCTTAGTCTAATGAGGAGAGTGTTGTCCATGTAATGCAAAAGCTGAGCTTCTGGTAGAATTGTGGGTTAGGCATCCAGGTCATGGCTGAATAGCCTTTCTGTAATTGCAGAGCTATTTAAGTACTCAATAAGTGATCAGGTAAAGGTATACTGTTGACACTCAAAGGTGAAGGCAAATTGTGGTGGACTCTCTTGCAAAATTTTTACTGAATAGATCACGTTAGCCAAGTCTATAGCTCTAAACCATTTATCTATGTTGTTATGAATGTCATCATCAGGATAATGATATCTGGTAGAGGTACTCCAACAAAGAAAACAGCTTTGTTTAACTTTGTATGTTTGTAGTTAGCTTCCATTCATAGTAGTGGCTTTAAGCACAGGCCACACCAGGGAACTAAAAGGTGAGATGGTAGAATCAATAATTCTTCTTACCTAAGTCATCTATGAAAAGCCCTAATCCTTCAGTGCCTTACCTTAGCCAATATTGTGACATATTTACTACCTGCACTGGTAGGAAGAGGTTAACCTATTCCCACCAGGTGGCACCCACCGATACAATAAAAGCCTTAAGCTTGTTACCTACTGACTAGAAAGTGTATTCCAATCATGGGAAAATGGAGAGTCTCAGGGAAACAACAAAGATAGAAGCATCTTTTGGTAAAACTGGGCCAATTCTAATAGTTAAGTTGGTAATTACCCATTATCAAGCCTGTTACCGCTTTGAGGGCTCCATTTAAAACAGTGCTTCCTGGCATTAGGGAGATTTGGGCATCTATGTCCAGCAGAGCCAGCCAGCATTATTTATTTTTTGGAGCCAAAACCGCAGTTAATACAAAAGGGTGGCTGTTTGCTGGAAGGGTCTTGCTTCTATGATGGCCAGACTATGATGTAGAGTGGGTCCCTGCCACTGATGGAGATTAGGGGCAGGCACAGAAGGTAAGGATGACTTCGAAGGTAACTCTTGCTGTGGACTGTAGCCTAAATCTAGTAAGTATTTAAATGCTCCACTGATTTCCTAGAAGTCATCCAACCCGGGAACCCCCATCTCTTAGGTTCCACTAAATCTCTCTCATTCATCATGGGATTCGATTTAATCAGGGACCTGGCAGTTTGTGGCCTGTTTGGTCTGGAAAGGAGGCAGCCTAACTGTTCATTGCGATTTTGATTTAGGCCAGGCAGAATATTGTTATAGAATTAACAGGTAGCACTTGACTCTCAATGTGTCTTTCAAGAGTTTCTATGAAGTCCAGGGTAGGTACAGCCTCTTGAATAATTTCAGCATTCACTGTTATTGTCCATAAAGAGGATTTATATTTGTGAGGTGCCCCCTGAGAAACAACTGGATAGACTCAGGACTCAACTTATCTTCCCCTGATTCGCCAAATCATCATGATATACATATACCATTTCCTACCTGATAAATCCACTCCAATAGCCTCAAATAGCAGAGGAGATCTTTAGCCTCAACTAATATTTTCCAATGACAGTTTGCCAGGCTGTTATGAGGCTTACCGTAGAGCACATAGCCCCACAAGCAATAACAGTCCACATCCACAAAGTACATATGGATAGAGTCCAAAGCCTCCTCTGAGAGTTACTCCCACTTTCCACATTAATTATGTGGAATCCTTTAGTAGGGACAGCATTTTTCCACCTCATACTATCATATCCTCATTAGGTAGAGCTCATTCCCTACGAAATACATTCTAGACAGTTAGGTAGCCTTTTTTCTTTTGGTTCCTAGATAAGGTATTTAAGGAGAGACTGGGCCTTAGGGCAAGAGAGAAGACATTTCTCCTCCTGCAAATGAGAGGAGGCCTGGCTGACCCTTCCATTTGTCTTTTCTGTTTTATTTTGCGGGTGGTAACTGGCAAAGCAGAGAGTAAATTATCCCAGTCACTGTTGGGAGGATACTGTGCTGCTTTTTCCTTTCAAGGGCTTCAGTCAGTATCCTCAGAGTCCTCCTCTCCATTGGGTATGCTCTGTGAGTTTGGGCTCCTGTCTCCCCTTCAGGCAGGTTCTCCAGTACCCTGGTGAGAAGCAGTAGCAATCAAGCCCCGATATGTGTCTTGTGGTTTGGAATACCTCTTCAGCAAGATGGCCATGTCTTTCAGAGTCCTGGGAAGGACAGGGATATAAACTTCTTTCCCTTTAGTCAGTTTAAGTAATGCTTTAGCCAGCTTAGTAAGCGTGTTTGCACTGGGGAAGGTCTAGAATGATGACATCCACAATACCATGATCAAGTGTCACAATAGTAGAGGCAATCCAGCTGTTTGCAAAGGTGACTCTCTACCTGGTGTTTGGTGGCCATCTCTGCTTTATCATGTTTTTACACACCATAGCAATCGCCAGGGGTGAGGATATCCTCTCATCTCAGAGTGCCCAAATTACTAGCCCACTATAGGAAGCTTCTCCTGCTGTAGATTGTTGTGGAGCCAGGAGGTGCCTCACCCTCAATCCAGAAGGGTACACTGTTCCCCTTTTTCTATTCAAGCCCACAAGTCTTAGACAATATTCACTGCTTGCCCTGGGAGACCCAGGTAGGTGGGCTGATCAGTCATTCAGATGACTCTGTCTCTAGCCCCAAAGTCAATTCTGATGGTGTGGGAGCAAATGCTGGCGCTACTTCTTGGCCAGACTAATGAGACACAGGAGGAGGCTGTGAAAATATAGAGTGCAGTATAGAAAAGAGTGATACCATCAAAACTGATGCAGAGGCAGTCTAAATTTTGAGTCCCAGCCACTTAAGACCATCCAGGATCAAACTGTCAATTAATTATCTTACTAACTGTGTAGACCCCATGCCAGTTATTTGATCCTAATCAAAATCCTATCTTCAGTGTCCCGTGTGATGAGTTTGAGGATTTAAGGAGGGGTTACCAAGAAAAAGACAGGACTATGGGGATGGCAGTGGCACATGATAGTTTTATTTGGATAGTGTTTTGACAGGTTGCCTGAGAGAGAAAGTGCTTCACAACAGGAGACCTTCCAGAGAGAGCTGCACAGCACCACCACCCAGGGGTGAAGAGGACAAAGGAACTCCTAAGGGAAAGAGAAATAGGAGAGGTATCTAGGTGCTGTTGCTTAGCATTAAGATAGAGAATCTCTGGGCCAGAGTAGTCCAAAGAGCAGCAGCAGCTTGGGGTCTTTTATACCCTAGAATTCATCTTATCAATAATTAGCAGATGTTGGGTGCAGTTTCATAGGGTATGCAAAGCAGGCAGTCTTAAATGGTTAAAAGAATACTTATTTTTGCTGTATTTAAAGCAACTGGATGTATTAAAGTTTGCCTTTGGTTTTGGCAGACTTTCAACTAATGGCTCAGCTTTGCTGTGAAAAAATAACGTAGGGGCTGATGTACAGGGGCATCTTTAGTTTATGTTTTGTGTGTGTGTGTGTGTGTGTGTGTGTGTGTGTGTGTGTGTGTGTGTGTGTGTTTTCCCATAAAAGGGCCTAGGCTTCCTTAAAGAAGTGACTAATTCCAGGACTGGGGGAGGTCAAATACAGATGAGCTGAAACATCTTATAATGCGAGAAAGTAAGGAAATTATTAATGATGGAACATAGCAAAAGGATATAGGAGGAGTGACATCAATGAAAATAGAGTTAAAACTCAGGAAACTCCTCTATAAAAGAACTGAGACAATTAACATAAATTGTCAGAATCATCTTTCCTTAGGACCCTGGATATTAGCCACAGGTTTGCAGAAAGCAGGAAAGTGTTTATTCAAGGAAAACAACAGAAACTAGTAATAGAATGTCTTATGTTTTAACTTGCAGGAGTCCCATACCCCCTCTCCAGCTCCATGGTAGCCTCAAAAACTAAAAGTCACCAATCACAGTGAAAAGCAGCAGCCTGACAGTCACTGGAAGGGGTAAAACAGGATTGGAGCTTTTTGACCCTCCATTCCCAGAGAATTATCATTATTTGATCTGGCTGGTGGTTCCCTGGAATACACTGCTGGGAAGGCTAACCTTATCTGATCTCAGAGCTTGCCTAGTTTGAAAAGGCTTTTCCTTGAGGGTGTTTGTCAATTACAGGAAATTGTTTAAATTTATAATTAATAGTTGGGGCCAACAGTACACCAGTCAAATAGTGTGAAAGGAGAAACTGGGGAGTGAGATGTTCATAGGGGGTTTGAAAAGCTCCTAGGAATCCAGAAGGCCACTAACAGCTGAGCTTAAAAAGCAAAAAACAAACAAAAAACAAACATAAATCACTTCGTCCAGTTTATATAGATTGATTCTGTTTTTGGGTATTCCTTTATTGCTTAGTCAGGCCATTTACAATTCTGCCTTCACCTTTCCTTCCTGTTTGCACTGGGCCTAGAGATCAGCCAGAGAGGAAAGCTTAGGATCTTCTCAGGTCTTTTCTGTGTCATGTGTCATGCCCAGGTTATAAACATGTCTTTCTAAATTACTCAGAATACCAAGCACTTTTGAATGCCCCAGTTTCCCAAAAAAATTTTCCAGCTTTTCTTCCCAGACTTTTGGCATGTTTATTATTTGCCTCAACTGTAATCTTTTGCCCTAAGTTGCAGTAATTCATTCATTTTCCTTAGAACATTTTTTGAGGAATGCCTTCTGTGTAGCCATTTTTTCTGGCCTGAGAGAATTCCAAATTAGGTGAAACAGACAAGTACCTTCCATCAGTTCTTCTAGTAGTCCCTGAGACAGGTCAAAAAAGATAAACATAATTTGTTGCAAATAAGGTCTCTGCTCCTCGTAGAACTAGGGACCAGGGTTCCACAATGAGAATTTGGGCTACTTTCTTCAAGACTGCTGCCGAGCTGACAAGGAGTCAAGTAGGTAAAATAAGTGCAAGTGAAGTTGCTGCGGTGCATTCTTATGATTTGAAAACTGACTTTTTAAATTCAGCATTCTCTTGCTGGCTGTAAACCTCTGTTTTCAATAATTCTATGTTGATTCTTACAACTTTTCAATTTTTCAGTGTTTCTGTGGAGGGATGGGGTCTGGGAACTATCCACTCTGACACTTTTGCTAATATTATACCCATTAGTATTTCTTGTAAGGTTGGTCTATAACAAAGGAATTCTTTCAGTTTTCATTTAGCTCAAAATGTATTAATTTTCCTTCATTTTTGAAGAAAGTTTGTTGGATAGTTAGATGACAGGTTTTTTTTCTTTTTCAACACTTTGACTGTGTCTTCCCACTGTCTTCTGGTGTCCATGGTTTCTGATGAGGAATTATCTGTTATTCTTATTGAGGATCCCTTTTCTGTGATGACTTGCTTTTCTGTCACCGTTTTTTAAGATCCTTTATCTCTGGCTTTTCTTGTGATGTGTCTAGGTGTGAATCTCTTTGAATTTATCTTTTGTGGAGTTTGTTTAGCTTCTTGAATGTATATTTTAATGTTTTAATCAAATTTGAGAATTTTTCAATCACTTATTTCTTCAAATATTCTCTCTGCCTCTTTTTCCTGTCCTTTTTGGGAATCTCATTATACATATGGTATGTATATGCATATTATGCATATGCTTGATGGCATTCCACCAGTATCTCAGGCTATATTCATTTTTCTTCATTAATTTTTCATTCCCTTTCTCTGACTGGATAATCTCAATTGATATATCTTCAGATTTTCCTATTCTTTCTTCTACCTGCTCAAATTTACTATTGAGCATCTGTATTGAATTTAATTTTAATTATAACTTTCAAATCTAGACCTTATATTTTTTCTTTTTCATAATTTCTATCACTTTACTGATACCTTCTATTTGTTGAGACATTATTTTCCTGGTTTCCTTAAATTAGAGTTGATATTCAGTATTATTTTATATTAGTTTCAGGTGCACAGCATAGTGGTTAGACATTTATATAATTTACAGTGGTCCCCCAATTAGTCTACTATCTACCTGGCACTGTACATATTTATTATGATATTATTGACTATATTTCATGCTGTACTCACATCCCTGTAACTATTCTGTAACTACAAATTGATACTTCTTAATCCTCTCACCTTTTGCACCCATCCCCTCAAACCCCCTCCCATCTGGCACTCATCAGTTTGTTCTCTGAATCTATGAGTCTGTTTTCTGTTTTGTTTGTTCATTTATTTTGTTCTTTAGATTCCACATGTTAGTGTGATCATACAGTAATTATCTTTCTCTCTCTGACTTATTTCACTTAGCATATGCCTTCTAGGTCCATCCATATTGTCGCAAATGGTAAGATTTCATTTTATGGCCAAGTAATATTCGATTGCATATATGTACCATTTCTTTATCCATTTGTCAATCAATGGACACTTAGGTTACTTCCATATCTTGGCTATTGTAAATAGTGCTGCAGTGAATGTGCAGCACACACACATATACACACACGCATGCACGCACGCACACACACACGCACATTGTATACATATATCTTTTTGAATTAGTGTTTTGGATTTCTTTGGATAAATACCCAGAAGTGGAATTGCTGGGTCATAAGATAATTCTCTTTTTAATTTTTGGGGGAACCTCCAAACCTACTTCCATAGTAGCTGTACCCATTTGCAATCCCACCAATAGTGCACAAGGGTTCCTTTTTATCTACATCTTTGCTAACATTTGTTGTTTTTTGTTATTGATGATAGTCATTCTGATAGGTGTAAGGTGATAATCTCATTGTGGTTTTAATTTGCATATCTCTGATAATTAATGACATTGAGCATCTTTTCATATGTCTATTGGTCATTTATATGTCCTCTTTGGAAAAATGTCTATTCAGGTTTTCTGCTCATTTTTTAAATTGTATTGTCTGGTTTTTTGGAGTTGAGTTATATGAGTTTTTTAAAATAAATTTTGGATATTAACCTCTTATCAGATGTATCACTGGCACATGTCTTTTCCCATTCAGTAGGTCGTTTGTCCATTTTGTGTTTTGTATGTATCTGTCATTTTCACAACAACATTTATTAAACGGTCTTTACCCCATTGTATATTCTTACCTCCTTTGTCATAGATTAAAATGACCATATAGGTGTGGGCTTAGATCTGGGCTCTCTATTCTGTTCCATTAATCTATGTGTCTGTTTCTATGCCAGTATCATGCTGTTTTGATTACTATAGCTTCATAGTGTAGTTTGATATCAGGTAATGTGATACCTCCAAATTTGTTCTTCTTAAGATTGCTGTGGCTATTCTGGAAATTTTATGGTTCCATATACATTTTGGGATATATATTTGTAAAAAATGCCAGTGGTATGATAGAATTTGCATTGAATCTATAGATTACTTTTAGTAGTATGAACATTTTAACGATGTTTTCCTCCTATCCATGAACACAGTATATGCTTCCATTTATTTATATCTTCTTCCATTTCTTTCTTCAATGTCTTATAATTTTTTTTACCTCCTTGGTAAAGGTTATTCTTAAGTATTTTTTCAATGCAATCATAAATGGGATTGTTTTCTTAATTTCTCTTTCTGATAGTTTATTATTGGTATATAAAAGTGCAACCGATTTCTGAATATTAATTCTGTATCCTGCTACTTCATCAAATTCATTTATCAGTTCTAATAGTTTTTTGGTGGAATCTTTAGGGTTCTGTATATATAGTATCATGTCATTTGCAAATAATGAGTTTTATTTCTTCCTTTCCAATTTGGATGCCTTTTATTTCTTTTCCTTGTCTGATTACTTTGGCTAGGGCATCCAATACTATGTTGACTAAAAGTGGCGAGTGGGCATCCTTGTCTTGTTCCTGATCGTAAGGAAAATGCTTTTAGCTTTTCCCTTTTGATTGTAATGTTAGTTGTGGGTTTGTCATATATGGCCTTTATTATGCTGAGGTGTGATCCCTCTATTCCCTCCTTGCTGAGAGTTTTTAACATAAATGGGGGTTGGATTTTGTCAGATATATTTTCTACATATATTCATGCGATCATATGATTTTTATCTTTCATTTTGTTTATGGTATGTATCACATTAATTGATTTACAGATATTGAAATAAACTTGCATCCCAGAAATAAATCCAACTTGATCATGGTGGGTGATTTTTTTAATGTATTGCTGAATTCAGTTTGCTAATATTTTGTTGAGGATTTTTGCATCTGTGTTTATCAGGGATGTTGGTCTAGAATTTTCTTTTTTTGTAATGTCTTTGTCTGGTTTCAGAATCAAGGTAATATTGGCCTCATAAAATGAACTTGGGAGCCTTTCCTCCTCTTGAATACTTTGGAATAGTTTGAGAAGACTGGGTGTTAGTTCTTTGAATGTTTGGTAAAATTCACCCATGAAGCCATCTGGTCCAGGACTTTTGTTGGTGTTTTTTTTGATTACTGATTTGATTTTGTTAGTAGTAATCAGTCAGTTCAAATTTTCTGTTTCTTCTTGACTCAGTCTGGGAAATTGTAAATTTCTGGGAATGTATTCATTTCATCCAGATTGTTGGCATATAATTGCTTGTAGCATTTACTTATAATTCTTTGTATTTCTGTAGTGTCAGTTGTTATTTCTCTTTCATTTCTGATACAGAATCCTCTCTATTTTTTTCTTGGTGAGTCTGGTTAAAGATTTATCAATTTTGTATATCTTTTCAAAGATACAGCTTTTGGGTTTATTGATCTTCTATATTGTTTTTTTTAGACTCTATTTTGTTTATTTCTGCTCCAGTCTTTATCATTTGTTTCCTTATACTCACTTTGGGCTTTGCTATTTTTCTAGTTCCTTTAAGGTTAAATTGTTTATTTGAGATTTTTCTTATTTCTTGAGGTAGGCCTGTATTGCTATGAATTTTTTTCTTAGGTCTGCTTTTGCTGTGTCCCATAGATTTTGGGTCATTGTATTTGTTTTCATTTAAGATGAAATTCTCTAAAGATATCAATTAAATTTATCTGGTCAAGTGTGTCATTTAAAGCCACTGTTTCCTTGTTGATTTTCTGTTTGGATGATTCTATCGTTGTATTACTGTCGATCTCCTTTTGTGTCAATCAAAATTTGCTTTATATATTTGGGTGCTCCTATGTTGGGTTACATCCTCTTGTTGGATCAATCCCTTTACATTATGTAAGGTCCTTCTTTCTCCCCTATTATAGCTTTTGTTTTAAAGTCTATTTGTCTAATATAAGGATTGCTACCTCAGCTTATTTTTCATTTCCATTTGCATGAAATATCTTGTTTTAATCCTTTTACTTTCAGTCTCTGTGTATCATTCAATCTGAACTGAATCTCATGTAGACAGCATATGTATGGGTCTTGTCCATTCAGCTTCTTCTCCATTCAGCTACCCCATGTCTTTTGCTTGGTGTGTTTAATCCATTTACATTTAAAGTGATTATTGAGAGGTACATAGTTATTACTATTTTATTATTCATACTTATGTTTTTCCCTCAGCCTTTCTCCTCCTCCTCCTCCTCCTTCTTCCTCCTCCTCCTCCTCCTCCTCCTCTTCCTCCTCCTTCCTCCTCCTCCTCCCTCCTCCTCCTCCTCCTCCTCTTCCTCCCTTCTTCCTTCTTAAAAAAGCCCCTTTAGGCCTTTTGAGCCACGCTTCTCTTGCTCAGGCCCGCTTCCACATCTGGAAGAATACTTTCCATTCTAATAAAGTTTTTCTTTTCTGCTATAAAAAAAAATCCCTTTAACATTTCTTGTAATACTGGTGTGGTGGTGATGAACTCCTTTAGCGTTTTCTTGTCTGGGAAGCTCTTGATCTCATCTTCAATTTTAAATGATAGCCTTGCTGCGTAGAGTAGTCTTGGTTGTAAGTACTTACTTTTTGTTACTTTGAATATTTTGTGTCAGTCTCTTCTAGCCAAAAGTTTCTGTTGAGAAATCAGCTGACAGTCTTATGGGAGCTCCTTTGTAAGTAAGTAACTGCCTTTCTCTTGCTGCTTTTAAGATTCTCTGTCTTTAACCTTTGGCATTTTAATTATGATGTGTCTTAGTGTGAGACTGGGTTTATCTTGTTTGGGACTCTCTGCACTTCCTGGACTTGTATGTGTATTTCCTTCACCAGGTTAGGAAAGTATTCTGTTATCATTCAAATAGGTTTTTAATCCCTTGTTCTCTTTCTCCTCCTTCTGGTACCCCTATGATGATAATGTTGTTATGCTTGATATTGTGTCAGAGGTCCCTTAAACTATCCTCATTTTTAAAGTCATTTTATTCTTTTCTTAAGCTGTTCAAATTTGGTCCTTTGCTTCATCAAATCTGCTATAGATTCCTGCTAATGTAATTTTTATTTCAGTTATTGCATTCTGCATTTCTGACTGGTTTTTATGGTTTTTATGCCCTTTTTAATCCTTATCATCTCTTTGTTGAAGTGCTCACAGAGATCATCCATTTTTTCCCTAAGTTCATTGAGCATCCTTATAACCAGTGTTTTGAACTCTGTATCTGGTCGATTGCTTGCCTCCATTTCATTTAGTTCTTTTTCTGGAGTTTTCTCCTGTTTTTTTTTTTTTTTTTTTGGACATGTTTGTTTCCTCATTTTGGCTGCTTCTCTGTGTTCATTTCTATGTATTAGGTAGATCTGCTATGTCTCCTACTCTTGGCTGGGTCGCCTTATGTTGTAGGTACCCTGTGTGGCTCAGTGGTGCAGTCTCCCTGATCACCTGTATTAGGTTCTCCAGTAGTGTCCCTTGTGTGGGCTGTATTTGCCCTTCTGTTGTAGTTTAGCCTTGATTGCTGTTGGCACATCAGTGAGTACTGTCGGCTCTAAGGCCGAATGGCTGTGAAGATTAGCTATGTTCTTGGTGCATGAGCTGTTGTGTGGACTGACCTCACAAGTGGGATTTTCCTCAGTGGGCTTGTGTGGCTGTTAATACTACCCTTTGGGTGTGTTGCTTGTGGGGTTGATCAGGTGGTGCTCTGCTGTGGTCTGAAGCCAGCCTTGGATGTGTTGTTTCTAGGGGTCCCTTGGGAGGGGCACTTATGCAGGCCAGGGTCTGCCACTCACTGCCTGTGACTGACCCAGAGCTAGCCGGTAGATGCTACAAAGCTAACTGCGCTTGGTCACTGCCTGTGCAGGACCTGGAGGCATATGAGAGAGGTGATGCTGCGAACCAAGGCTGGCAGCCACTATTGCTGGGCCAGCAGAATTTTAGCAAAAGACTCAGAGCACCCTAAGGCCTGAGGCTACCTACCCATAAGGCTCGGCTGCTGAAAGAGCCTCAGGTAGTATGTGAGGTCAGTTACCCAGGTGGAGTGAGTGGTGTTCATCAGGTTAGTGCAGGTTCAGATTTGGTGCCAGTTGTGAGCTTGGTGCCACCGGCAGAAGTCTCAGATCACACTTAGGCCTGCTATTGCCCACCTTGGGCCCACAGACCACCAATATTTGTCCAAGAAAAACGGCAGTTTGGTCCAGAGCTAGTTTCTTGACATTGAAAGTGTCTCAGGCAGTTTGTGAGTCAAGGCTTGTTGATTGCTGTTAAAAGAGCCTCCTGACATGCATAGGGTTGGGGCTGATTGCCAAGCCATCGAAAGTACCTCCTGCAATACTGGGGTGGGGCCAGGTCCCAAGGAGTCACCAGAGTGGAATAAACAGAGTTCATCAGGCCAATGCAGATTTAGATTTGGCCATGTGGGAGGAGCTCAACATAGGCAAGATGATGCCCACTTACAGGCTGCATGGAAAGAGGGCTCAATATAGGGATAATGGTGGCTGTCCCTCCAGCCCTCACCCTGAAGCTGCACAACTCATCTTTCTCTGTATGTCTCTGGCACCTCCTGAGTCACCATTCCGTTGCCAAAGCTCAGGGCGAGTGCCTGTGAACGAGTGAGTGAATCTCTGTGCAGGCCACTTAAGAGGACATCTGGGTTTCCAGCAGCCTTCTGTCTCACTTGAATGGTCAGAATCCCCTCTGATTTTCACAGCTAGATTTTGTGGGGACTCCTCTTCCCAGTATTGGAACCCTGGGATGCAGAACTGGTGTGAGGCTGGGGCCCCTCTCTCTCCTCTGAGGGTACCTCTGCAGCCAAGATATCCCACCCAATGCTTACCTACCACATGTAGGCATGAGGCCGGCCTGTTTTGGGTCTCTACCCCTCCTACCAGTCTCGATGTGGCCTCTTTTTATATCCTTAGTTATAGGAGTTCTGTTCAGCTTGTCTTCAACAGATGGTTCTCCAGGTTGATTATTCTATAATTTAGTTGTAATTTTAATGTAGTCATGAGAAGAGGCAAGCACAGCGTTTACTTACTCTACCATCTTGATTGGAACCTTGGGAAATTTTCTTTCTTATTCATTCATAAATTCAAAGAAATACCTTTTAAAACAATAGCTGACCACAAATTAAAGGAACTGCTCAGAGACCATACACAATGAAGAATAGGACTTTACAAAAAGAGTTTATAAAGTCACTAAACAAACAAACTACTACATCTCATAGCAAGTAAAAAAAATATATCCTAAGGAAATGAAAGGATCTGTTTTCCAGAGTTACTACATTATAGTATTTTAAATGTCTACTTTTCAACAAAAAAATTACCAAATATGCAAAGGAAGAAGAAAGTATAGTCCATTCACAGGAAAAATTAAGAGAAACTGTCCATGAGGAAGCACATTTAACTTGCTGGACAAAGACTTTAAATTAATTGCTTTTTTTTTTAAAAAAAAAAAACACTAATTTTATTGGGAGGAGTATTTACAGGGGCAAGTAGAAGGGGAGTCATGGGGTAGGGGATAGTGTGGGTACAAGGCAGACAAATTATCAAGTCTGAGGAGCAGACAGAAAAATAATGAAGAAAAGTGAACAGAGTCCAAGGGACCTGTGGGACACATCAAGAATACAAACATATACATTATGAGAGTCCAAGTAGTAGGAGAAAGAAAGAGGAAGAAAGAATATATGAATAAACCATGGCCAAAAACTTCCCAAAATTAATAAAATTCATGCACCTTAAAATCCAAAAAGCTCAGTGAACTCAAAATAGAAAAAACTCAGAGACCCAACTAGGACAACATTAAAATATCACAAGCTAAAGACAGAGAATCTTGAAAGCAGAGAGAAATAAGTGACTCATTATGTAAAGGGGATCCTCAATTAGATTAATAGCCAATTTCTCAGTGGAACGCTGCTTGGCCAGAAGGTAGGAGAGTGACATATTTAGTAAGTGCTAGGGGAAAAAAAATCTGTCAACCGCAACTTCTATATCTGGCAAGACTGTTCTTCAAAAATGAAGATATTATGAGATAAACAAAAGATGGGTAGGTTTGCACCTACTAGACATGCACTTCATCATAAATGTTAAAGGGTGTCCTTCAGGTTTACATGAAAGCACACTAGACATTAACTTGAAGCTATGTACAGAAATAAAGAACACTGGTAAATACAACTATATAAGTAAATACAAAAATAAATATAATCACATTTTTGGTTTTTACTCTTTTCCCTATATGATTTAAAAGACAAATACATAAAATAATGACTAGAGATCAATATTAATGTACACCAGTGTATAGGGATGTGATTTGTTAAAATCCAAAAGATGAGGGATGAGCTATATAGTACAGTTTTGGTACACTATTGAAACAAAAGTCTCCACAAGTCCCCAGAAAGAATTCGTGTGATAATTTATGATCAAAGCCCTCTTAATCTACTTTATATTTAACCACAATGTTGAATTTCATGATGTTCATTTATTTCTTTTGCTTCATGGTTCTACACCCTGTGTTTACATCTGTAAACAATACAACTTAATTTTGGTTATTTTTGTATTGTATATAGATGGAATTATACTAGATTTATTTTTTTGTCTTCCATTCAACCTTCTGTATGATTCATCAGTGTTGTTCATGTAGCTCCAGTTTATTTTTTTGCATTGTTTATTATTCCTGTTCTAAGATTCTACCACAGCATATTTATCCATTCTACCATTTATGAATATATACTTGAGTTATTTCAAATTTGGGGCTACTACAATATTTTTACGAAAAATCTTGTTCATACGTCATGGCTCACATGTGAAGAGCTTCTCAAAGATATTTATTTTAGGAGTGGTGATATGAATATCTCAAACTTTACCATTTAATAACAAAACTGTTTTTTAAAGTGACAGACTTCAAGAGAAGTCCTACAACTGGGGATGTTCAGAAAAGGCCACCTTGAGTCTGGGAGGAGGGGCAGAGACGTGGAACAGGTTGCTCCCACACTTGCACTGGGAATCGGGAGGGATGTCATTGGCAGTTGAGAATTGGGAGGGATATCATGGCTGCAGAGGTCCCCCCAAAGGAGTGGAGGGTCTAGACGCATACTAGTATCCCCAGCTCAGGGTTCCAATACTGGGAAGAGAAGTCCCCACAACTTCTGGCTGTGAAAACTAGCAGAGATTGTGGCTAAGCGATATGGAGGGTGGCTGGAGTCACAGATACTCCTCTTAGGTGGCCCACACATGGACTTACTCACCGATAGACTTACTCGCTCTGAGCTCTAGCACTGGGGCAGCAGCTTAAAAGGTGCAAGGGGCAAATGGAGAGGAACTGAATTGTCTGGCTTCAGGGCTAGGGCTGGAGGGAAAGCTTTCTCCTAGACAGAAATGCTGGCAGAATCCTTTGTTGAGCCCATCTCCCCACTGGCATACAGAGGCATGCAGCTAGCTGCCTTTTCTGAGTCTCTCTCCATCTATCTGGCTAACATTGGTCATCCCACCCTGGCGATTCCCTGAGACCCCACCTCACCCCACTTGCAGGCCTACTCAAGCCACTTCCAGTGGCTTTTCCATACAAATGGCCTCTCTTGACTCATGCTGCAGACTCTCCTAAATTACTCAAAGGTTTGCAAAACCCAAACAAGCAGCATCTTGGCCTTGAGCACCCAGTAGCTCTTGCTGAGCAGCCCCAGCACTACTGGCAGCCAGCTCAGTTCATGGCTTGGCATCTCGAGAACCTCCAAGCCCAGTGCAGGAGGCAGCCATCTGTGATTGCTTGGTGACTCTTGCCAGGTGGCCCCAGGCAGAACACAGGTTGTGGCTGAACTTGGCCTGCTGCTGGGCCCCTCTCAAGAGGACCTGGGACTGACATGCACTATACAAGGCTACAGCTAAGGACAACACACCCAAAGGGCAGACTGGCAGGCACAAGGGCCTTGCTAAAGTGAATCCTCTCTGTAGGGTCAGCCCCTCACCAGCCAGTCCTCACAACCAATTAGCTGGGAGGTTAATCCCTCCCACTGACTTGCAAACAGCAGCCAACGCTCAACTACAACAGGAGGGCACACACAACCTATACAAGGGACACATCTATTGCACCTGGCTCAGGTGACCAGGAAAGACTACCACTGGGCCCTACAAGACATTTACTAAATATGGCAACTGTACTAAGACTAGGAGACATAGGAGCCCTACCTAATACATAGAAACAACCATAGGCAAACATAGTGGGGTTAAAGAAACATGTCCCAAACGAAAGAGCATATCGAAGCTCCAGAAAAAGAAACTAAACAAAATGGAGACAACAAATCTACCAGATGCAGAGTTCAAAACACTGGTTATAAGGATGCTCAATGAACTTAGGGGAAGAGTAGAAGAAGTCAGTGAGAACTTTAACAAAGACATAGAAAACATAAAAATAGAGTTAGGAAACAAAAAAGAACCACTCAGAAATGAAGAATACAATAACTGAAATGAAGACTACCTTAGAGGGAATCAACAGTAGATTAGATGAATCAGCAATTTAGAAGATAAGGTAACAGAAAACACTCAATCAGAACAGCAAAAAGAAAAAACAGTTAAAAAATGAGAATAGTTTAAGGGGCCTCTGGGACAACATCAAGTATAACAACATTCACATCATAGGGGTACCAGAAGAAGAGACAGAGCAAGGAATTGAAAGCCTATTTGAAGAAATAATGATGGAAAACTTCTTTAACCTGATCAAGGAAATAGACATACAAGTCCAGGAAGTGCAGAGAATCCAAAACAAGGTGATCCCAAAGAGGCTCACACCAAGATGTGTCATAATTAAAATGCCAAAGGTTAAAGACAGAGAGAGAATCTTAAAAGCAGCAAGAGAAAAGCAGTTATCTATAAGGGAGCTCTCATAATACTGTCAGCTGATTTCTCAATAGAAATTTTGCCAGCCAGAAGGACTGGCACAAAATATTCATAGTGATGAAAAGTAAGGACCTACAACCAAGATTACTGTACCCAGCAAAGCTAGCATTTAGAATCGAAGGATAGATAAGGAGTTTCCCAGACTAGAAAAAGCTAAAGGAATTCACCACCACCAAACCAGTATTACAAGAAATGCTAAAGGGAGAAAAAGAAGGAGGAGGAGGAAGAAGGGAAGGGAGAAGAAAAAAGATAAAAATAATAAAAAGGCAATAACTATATATCTGTCAGCAATTACTTTAAATGTAAAATGATTAAATACTCTAATCAAAAGATATGTGGTGACAAAGAAATCTAACTATAGGAGGTGAACACATAGTGTAAATATATATATATATATATATATATATATATATATATATATATATATACACACACACACACACACACACACACACACACACATATATATATATATATGTATATATATGTATATATATATATGCACCTTACTGTTAAGTATACAGCTGAAACTTTTTGGATTTCATTAACCAATGTCACCATAAATAGATGATGATGATAGATAGATAGATAGATAGATAGATAGATAGATAGATAGATAGATAGATATAGGGTGGCTGAATGGATAGGAAAAGGTCCTTACATATGCTGCCTATAAGAGATTTACTTCAGATCAAAAGATACACACAGACTGAAATGAAAGTAAAGAGTTGGAATAAGTCATGAAAATGGAAACAAAAAGCTGGAGTAGACTTTAAAACAAAGGCTATAACAAGAGACAAAGAAGGACCCAATAATCTCACATCTGAGTATTTATCTGAACAAACATAGAATACCACTTAGAAGGGACATATGCATCCATATGTTTGTTCATTGTAGCATTATTTACAATAGCCAAGATTTGGAGGGAACCTAGTGTCCATCAAGAGATGAATGGATAAAGAAGAAGTGGTCCATATATGCAATGGAATATTACTAAGCTGTAAAAAGGAATGAAGTCTTGCCATTTACAACATGAATGGACCTAGAGGGAATTTTGCTGAATGAAGTAAGTCAAACAGAGAAAGACAAATGCCATAAAATTTCACTTACACGTGGAATCTAAAGAACAAAATAAAAAAGAAACAAACTCACAGATAGACCATTTTGATGGTTTCCAGATGGCTGAGGGTTTGGGAGGAGTTAGTGGAGAAGGGCAGGGGAGAAGAAATACAAATTGGTAGTTAGAAAATAGTCATGGGGATGTAAAGTATAGCATAAGGAATATATTGTAATAACTATGTGTGATGTCAGATGGGTACTAGACTTATTGGGGTGATCACTTAATAAGTTATATAAATGTATAATCACCATGTTGTATACCTGAAACTAATATAATATCAACTAAAAATAAAAAAAGATATTAAAATGGTAAAAGAATACAAATAAAATACAAATAAAAATATAAATAAAAAATAAAAATATGCAAAACATGGATGGATCTTGAGATTATCAAGCTAAGCAAAATAAATCAGAAAAAATTGAGAACCATACGATTTCACTCATATGTGGGATATAAAACTGAAAGTGACAAACAAACATGACAAACAGAGACTCATGGACATGGACAGTGGATTAGTGATTACCAGAGGGAAGTGGGAGAGGGGGAGGTAGATCGGGGTCAAGGGGATCAAATATTTGGTGATGGAGGGAAATTTAATTTTGGGTAGTGAACACAGTACAATATACATATGATATATTATTGAATTGTATGCTTGAAACCTATTTGATTTTATTAACCAATGTCATCCCAGTTATTTCATTTTAAAAATCATTCAAAAAAATAAAAATAAACTTTAAAAAGGGACAGACCAATATGTATCCAGTGCTGAATGAGTTCCTGTTGTGACATACCTTCAGCAACACTTCATAACTCTCAAGCATTTATGTTTTTATATATAAAATATATATTTTTAAAATATATATATTTTTTTGTCAAACTGAGGGCATAGAGTCATATCTCACCATAGTTTAATATGCACTTCATTGAATAATAATGATTTAAAGTAAATTTTCATATAGGCCATTTTTATTTATGAAGCATCACCTATTTTCTTTGCCTGCTTTTTTCTCACTGAAGAGATTTTTTAATATATTTTTAAATTTAGAAAAAATAAACATATATTCTACATTGTAATTCTTTGTCGATTATATCTGTTGCAAATATTTTATCACTACTCTCCTTATTTTATCTTTTCAACTTATGGTGCTTTTCATGTACAGAAATTTAAATTTTTAATTAAATTATAAATCTGTTCCTTAATGGGTAGTTCTTTCATGGCTGATTTAAGTAATCCTAACATACCACACAGTAAAACAATATTCTATATGCTTGCTCATCTAAATTTTTTATAGTTTACTTTGTAGATGTCATGGAATTGATACATGCTTATATTTGAGGCATGATATCCAATTACCCCAGCACTATTTATTTTTATTTATTGATATTTTTATTTTATTTATTTTTCTGTTTTTTAATTTTTATTATGATGATATTGGTTAACTAAATCCAGTAAGTTTCAAGTGTACAATTCAACAGTAAGGCATATATATATTCTATATACCATATATATATGTGAGTATATATATATTGCATTGTGTTTATTTTTTTTTTAATTGTCTTTTCTTACCTTTGTTCTTCAGTGCCACTTCCCTGTAATAGCATGCCCATATCATATATTCATGAGTCTGTTTCTGGCCTCTCTATGCTTTTGTCTGATCTCTCTTTCTTTCTCTTTCTCATCCTACCACCAATATAGTACTGTCTTAATTTTCTTTATAGTAAGTGTTGATATCACACCTTAATTTCATTTTTGAACTATGCCTTAGCTATTCTTAGTCCTTTGCATTTCCATATAAATTTTAGAATCATATTGTCAAGTTCTAGGAAAAAAAACATGTTGAGATTGCTTTGAATATGTGTATTTGAATATATATCCTCAGATTGAGATACATAGGTATATAGAGATTGATATATCTCTATCTGTAGATATCTATATATAGCTCAACCTGAGGATACTGACATATCTTCACCACTGAGTTTTCTGATCTAGGAACATGATATTCTCTATTTACCTGGTTTTCTTTCATATATCTAGTTAGAGATTTATAATTTTATCTGAAAAAGTTGTGTACACTTTTGTTACATTTATTTATAGGAACTCTTTTATTTCACTGTAATTATATCTCACTTATTTCATTTTGTAAATTGCTGGTATATAGATTAGAAACACAGTAGATTTTAATTTGTTCACTTTGTATCCAACAAAGTTGCTAAAATATCTTATTATGCTAATAGTTTACCAGAAGATTGTTTGGGATTTGCTAAATACATTTAACATTTTATTTCCAAATAGGATAGACTGTTGTTTCATCCTTTCCAATCGCTATACATTTTTTATCTATCTTGTTGATCAGGCTTAGTTCTCCAATAAAAGTGTTAAGTAGGAGAAGTAACGATGGGTCGTTTTGTTACTGATTATAGAGGGAAATATTTCGATGTTGTACTAGTAAGGATGCTTTGTGGTAGCTTTTATATAAACACATTGCTTAAAAAGCGGTTACCGTTTTTCCTTTGTTAAGATTTTTTTAATTAAATAAATGGATACTGCATTCTAGTAAATAAATTTTTTGCATCTTTTAAGTTGATCAGATAGATGATTTTTATACTCTAATCTGTTAATGTGGTGAATATATTGGCAGATTTTCTAATATTATAACAACCTTACATTCCTAGGATACACTTGTCTTGACAACAATATATTGTCTATGATATGTTGTTTATATTACTGAATTTTTTTTTACTGACATTTTATTTGTTTTAATTTTGCACCTATGTTCATAACTGACACTAGCTTGTAATTTTCTTTTAATGTCTTTGTCAGGTTTTAGTATCAATTCATGCGAGCTTTATAAAATGTTGGGGAGTGTTCACTTATTTCTATTCTCCAGAAGTTGTATAAGATTTGGAATTACTTCTTCATTATTTAGCAGAACTCACAGTGAACCCTAGAGTTTTCTATTGCGGAAAACGTCTTTGCAAGTCAGGCTTATTGAGGTATAATTTATTTGCAGTAAATTCACTCTTTAAAAGTATATACAGTTCAGTGGATTTTGACAAAGATATACATCATATGCCACCACCATAAGATACAGGCTATTTCTATCAACCCCCAAATGTTCTTGTACCCCTTTGTGTTTAATCCCTTTTCCTTATTCCCAGGCCCAGAAAACTGCTAAAGTTTCTGTTTCTGTAATTTTATATTTTTAAGAATGTCCTGTAAGTAGTTTCATACAGTATATAGCCTTTGTTACTGGCTTCTTTCACTTAGTGTAACACTTTTGAGCTTCATTTGTGCTTTTGCATATATCAGGATTTTGTTCCTTTTTATTGTTGAGCAGTAGTCTACTGTGTAGGTAAACCATAATTTGTTTATTCATTCACCTTTTAATGACCATTTGGGTTGTTCCTAGTTTCTGGCTATTATCAAAAATTTCTTATAAACATTTTATGTACAGCCTTTGTGTAGCTAAGGTGGCCACCCTGCAGAAGCAGATTTGCCAAGTTTGGTTTGGACTTTGAGACTGATAATCCCACACACACACAAGAGGAGACTTCATACTCACATAATGAGGCTTTCTAGGGACATCAGGATTGCTTACCAAGCAGGCCGCCAAAATAGCTTGAAAGATCAAGAAAAGGAGACTGGCTTAGGTTTTTTGTGGTGGTTCAGGGTGAGGGCTCATCAGCATGGTCAGGGGCTTGGTGGTTTGGACCTCCCATCATCACCAAGGGAGGGAACGTCTGGGCTGAGGTCTTGTCTGCTTACCCAGATATGAAACAGAAAGGGAAGAGGTGTTAAGCTTAAAAGCTGTCAACAAACAAACAAAAAATAGAGTTATATTCTTTCTTACAATACACATATAATTTTATTTCTCTTGGGTAAATATGTGGAAATAGGATCAGTGGTTCGTGTTCTAAGTGCATGTTTAACTTTTAAGAAACTGCCAAACTATTTTCCAAAGTGGCTGTACCATTTTGCATTCCCTCTAGCAATGTATGAGAGTTCCTGCTGTTCCACATCCTCACCAGCATTTGTCATTTTTTGTCCTTAAAATTTTACCAATACTAGTAGCTGTGTTTTTAATTTGCATTCCCCGATGACTAATGATACTAAACATTTTTCATCTGCTTAAGTGCTATCCACATATTGTCTCTGTTAATTTTCAGGGAAACTCTTAACTGTCTTCAATGCTATTTTTAATGAATATAGAACTATTCAGTTTTCCTATCTCTCTGGTGAATAATCCTTTCCTAGGAATTTATCCATGTCAACCAAATTAAGACTTCATTAGCATATAATTATTAATAATACCCTCTGCTTTTCTCTTTAGTATTGTCCTCTTTCACATTCCCACTGTTGGCTTGTTGTGTGGTCTCTTTTTGTATGTTTATTAGTCATGCAAGGGAGTTGTCAATTTTATTAGTCTTGTCAAAGAGCTAAATTTTAGCCTTTGCTGTTCTTTTTATTATTTTTTCCTACTGTATTAACTTACTGTTTTTATAGTTCAATTTTAAATTCATTTTTCTGTTCTTTTTTGTAACATTTTAAGATGCATGGAGCCTCATTAGTTTTCAGCCTTTTTTTCTTTCCCAATATAGGCACTTAAGGCTATAAAATTTCACCTAATACTGGTTTAGCCACATTCTGCAGGTTTTGAGTTATAACATATATATATCATTTAGCTCAAAAATTATCAAACTTTTCTTTCAACGTATTCTTTGATGTGTGGTTATTTTGTAGTATATTTCTAAATTTCAAAACATAAAAAAAATCTAATTATGTTTTTGTCATTTATTTCTAAAGTAATTTTATTGTGGTCAGAGAACATACTTTGAATAATAGTGATTCTGTAACATTTCTTGAGATTTGATTTCCCAATATATTTTGCTTTTCATAAATGTTCTCTGTGTACCTGCACAGAGAATGTATTCTGTAGCCGTAGGTATGATGTTCATTTTGGGGAAGAAACTTTGTGCGACTTCTTAGATTCTCTGTGACTTCTGCCTGTTTCTCTCTCTTGGTCAATGATCCATCTGAGATTCATTTCCCCTCTAATACTTGAATGAAAAACAATGACATGTCATTTTACAAAATGTAAATGACAGTCATCCTCCAACTTAAGAATACTCGCTGAAAGCCAGAGAACCTTATCTTCTGCCACCAGAGGGCCAACTGCTGAAAATCTGGCTAGGGTCTGATGATAGAGTGGCAGAGCTGCAAAGGAGACTGACGTACAGCTTCAGCAAGTCTTCTGTAAAAATCAGGTCTAAATACAGAAAGAGTAAGATTTAGGATTGGGATATCTGAGTGGACAGCCTGAGAATCTTGGCTTCCCCCACCCCTCCCCCAGCAACAGCCCTGAGCCCTTCCTGATGGCAGAAACAGCCCGCTCCATATTACCAGGAGGATGCCTTGCACAATAAGGGCCTTCCCAGGGGACACTCCTTACTTCTTATTGCCTCCAGGCTGATACTGAGTCAGGTACCATTAGAGCCTGGAAAGAGAAATGCAAACCCTGCTTTGGGAAGAAATGCCTACAAAGCAAAAGAATTATAGAACCTGTCTAATAATAGGATGTGGGGCACATGTATGAAAATGGACCTTGCTGTTAGATAAGGGAAAGTAGAATTTAAGACTGGAGAAGAGATAATTTATTGACATTGGAGCACTCACCTTGATTAATTATTATTACTTGAGTAAAAACATCTAAAGCCATCTCGGCAAACTAAGGACCAGCTGGGTTGGAGTGGTGATCAAGGTGCTTTGACCTGCAGAGATCTGAGGCGATGGTGGATATGTCACAATTCCCTAGGGGTGATAAAAGTGGAGAACCAATGAGGGTGCTCGTTTATATAAACAGAAAAAAATCCCTGAGAATTAGTGAACTAGATGTTTTCCACTTCAACAGAAAGTTAAGGTCTCACACCCAGTTCCCAGCTTAAATTACAGATTCAGAGTACACTGATTAAAAGAAGGTCAGGTCCCGTTAAGTAAAGGTCATATAACTCCATCATAAATGTATGCAATAAATATTCCTCCAGTCCTTTCTCAACAAAACCTACAGCCATTAGCCAAGGTAACCAGGCACTGGGAAGGTCGAGGGCATGTCAGGATGTTTCTTCTTAGGTAAAGGACAAGTTGCTGCACCTCAAATATATCACTGCTTGAAAAAAAAAAGTTTTGGTGGGTCTCTTTGAAATTTAAATTTGGAGGAAACAAATACCAAACTTGGGAAAATTGCTGATTCGTTTATTGGATAACCTTGGTCTCTCAGTGATTATAGATCCTATTTCTTAGAGATAGAAGTGGAAACAGTTCTTTCAGAGGTCATAGCAATTTTCCTCTTAAGTGGAAGCTGTGATGACCACCTGATTACTCTGTTCCTCATTTCTTTGTCAGTGGCCCAACAGGCAAAGAAAGGAGTGACTATCATGATTGTGGTTATAACTGACAATCAGGGACTAGGATTGCTAGTACATAATGGGAGTAGAATAGAGTGTGTCTAGAACCTAGAAGTAACTGGGGTTTCTCTAAACTGATATACTCAGCATTGAATCTCAGTGAGCACAGAAACAACCCTGAGTATCACCTTGGGGATGAAAGTCAGGGTTACCCAACTAAGCAAACAGCTGAGACTACCCAAAGTACCATCAGTGAAGGAAAGAAATACCTACATAGAATTACTGTTTTAAAGAGGCCATCAACTGAAAGCACTACCAATGAAATTGCTAGTTTTTAAAATAGAATGTGAAAAATGATCATAAAATGTATACAGGGCTATAAAGGTACAAGAATAGCCAAGACAATCTTGCAGAAACAAAAGGATAGAGGATGGAGAGAACCACAGAGGGGACTTTATCTTATTTCACTACCATTCTTGCTGTAGGCTTCCAGATCAGAACTGATACCAACTGGGACTCTGATCAGCCCTGTAAAGAGTAAGGATGCTCAATGGAGCAGGCCTCATAGTATAGTAGGAGAGGTGTATGTAATAGGAGGACATGAGGGGTACAAAACATGTTTACCTTCTCAAATTCTCTTAACCACTTCTTTCTTTCCCATAGTTGGCACCCCATCTGCATCAGGCTGTCCCCACTTGGTGAGATGACTGAGGCACACACTGCAACACCTCCTGGACTCTGCAGGATGATGCAAACTGGACGTGCATAGCAATCGGTTTCACACTGAACTAGCACCTCAAAAAATACACTCAGAGTCAAGGAGATTAAGATGTAAATCTACCCTCCATCCCTGCCGCCAGTTGTAGAGAATGACAGAGAAGGCAACCTTGGTGTTGACCAGAACAGGAGATGAGGTGAAGTGCTGAGAACTGTGACCGGGAACCTACACTATACGGATTGCACTACTAGAACGCATACCTTGGATTGACCAAAGACTTTCGGACTGTGAAAGGGGAAAAGCAGCCTCCATCATTAGGGTCCTGTGTCCCCATATGCCCACAAACACCTGGCATCATCTAGTTTTCTATAATTTCCTCCTTTTATGGCCAGCCTAATAGTGTAAATTGCTATGCTATTATTGTTTTATTTTGCTGTGATTGCTAACAATTTTGAGAATTTAGGATTTGGTTTTGTTCCTTATATATTACATTTCCTATTAGCTCATTTTTGAAGCTGCTGTCAACAGCCTGTCTTTTAATTTTGGTTATGGTGTCACTTTTACAAAGGATTTACAATATGACATAGACTTTTGTTATGGATTTTGCTTTTGTATTATTTAATCTTGCTTCAATGGCCTCTCCTTTTCTAAAAATTTTCTCTATAATTTTAAATTTTTTTGTTTAGATCCTTTACACATAAGAAACTTATTTGTGAACATGGTTATCAGGAAGGAATCTGATTGTATTCCATTTGGATAGCTTGTCCTTCCAAGACAATTTACTGAAGCAATATTTTTCCGCCCTAATTTGAAATGTCACTATGTTGTATACCAAATTTCCAAATATACATAGCTGTTTTTTGATTCTCTATTGTTTGTCTGTTCATGCACTGATACCACTTTGTCTCAATGGCTGATGTTTAATTTTGTCTTCACAACTCACAGGGAGGTTCTCTCTATCCTCTATCCTTTTGTTTCTGCAAGATTGTCTTGGCTATTCTTGTACCTTTATAGCCCTGTATCCATTTTATAATCATATTTCACATTCTGTTTTAAAACCTGTAGCAATTTTATTGGTAGTGCTTTCAGTTTATGGCCTCTTTAAAATAGTAATTCTATCAATGAACAGAGTATCTCTTATTTCTTTAGAAAGGCTTTGTGTTTTCTCCATAAAGTTTTTTTTTTTTGTTAAAGATTATTCCAAGAGATTATTGTGAATGGGATTCTTTTATTATACTTCTTAATTGTTGGTACACTAATTTTAATATGTACCTACTCACCAACACGAGGAATTTGGCTTACCAAGTCTAATGATTTTCTTGGGTTTCTAGAAATAGTAGTGTTTAGTTAGAAATTATGGCAAATATATTTCTAATGTTGAGCTTGTTTTTTAAAATATTTCATTTATTAGCACCTCCAGGACAATATTTAATTTTGGTTGTGTTGTCTCTTTTAGATTCTTCCTAATGTCAGTGAAAATGTTTCTAATTATCATTAAGTATGTTTGCTCTAAATTTCTTTTAGATTCCCTTTATCAGGTTAAGAAAATTATTTTCTGTTCCTATTTCATTGAGATTTTATTTCTACTTAATTCATCTAATATTTTAAGGTGTTTTAAATCCTATACATGTATTCAAAGGGACTCTTTTAAAAAAAGTAATTATTATATTATGGTTAGCAATTAATATTTTGTAATTTGTAAAGACTTCATTTGTGGCCAAGTACTAGGGAGATTATTTTCAATATTTTATCTTGTGCTACATCAGGAGTTAATGGAAGGGTCTGAGAAGAAGGCTGAGAGATCTGTATGCTTCCTTAGGACTCAGCGGGGCCACCACGGTTGTCACATCCCCCAGCTGCACAGTGCCTACTGCATGCTGTAAAAGCCATGAGAACGTGAATTTATAGGGCTTGAGAGCATGGCATGCTTCCTAAGTGTCTCTTCATGAGCCCATGGCACACCTTAGCTGACCATGTTTTCCTGATAAGAACCCATCTGCCGAACTTTGCACACACATCAGCAAGATTCATAGGAGCTCCCAGACCCTGTTGTGTTCCTGTGAAGACTCCCTTAGCAAGCCTCCTACACACTCACAGCAAGGATCCCTAGAGCTGCGCAAGTTCTTGTATAGGGCCACCATACCGACATGACCGCACCCTAATGTTGTAGCTGAGCACATAGTGCCTGGACCTGATTAGCTGGCTTCCCCTAAGAAGTGATCAGAAAAGAACTGTTTTCCTAGTCACCATGTGTCCAAGCCTCTTGGGTGGACCCAGACATTCAAGTTTCCCTTATCCGATCTCCAATCTCTTGCCGAAACCCCAACTCCTTTCTTTGTGTCTTTAGCAAAACCCATATGTCAGCCTATTTGAATTTCCCCTTCATCTTCTGAATGTAGCAGCTATTTCCTTCCTTGCTGTGTCCTGTGTATTTATTGCAGCTAATTTCTCTGCTCCTCTCTTCTCCTTTCCACCTCTGCTGTATACAGGATGCATTAGTACTGCATCACCAATCAGTCCATGAATGTTAGAGTACCAGGCAAAACTTGACAGAACTAAAAGAGATACATACTCCTAAGAGTTTTGAAGCCAGTTCTAATAGCTAATAAAGACCTTGGGTTTTCAAACATACCAGTTATATAAGGTGTTAACATGAGATGAAGCTGAATAAAGAGCATATTCTCTGCACTGTCTTTGCAACTTTTATGTAAGTCTAAAATTATCCCAAAATAAACCTGTTTTAGCTAAGAAAAAAAAGGAGGGGCTTTTGATTTTCTTTTGGGGAAATGATTGCATCTGGTCTTAGCTATGCAGCATATAGTTGCTATGTTAGGTAAAAAAAAAAAAGTTATTTAAATGCAAATATAGGAAATAGAGTACATCTGGGTACTGGGCAGGCCATAGTAGCGGTAGGCTGTGGTAGAAAGTTTGTATCCTTATTTTCTATTTTTGAGGAATATTTCCTTCTGATTTTTGAAGAAATTTTCACTGTGTGAGTCATGGTTGGGAGCATTTACTACTGAAGCTGAGGGGCCAGACTCTCCCATCTTAGCCTCGATGTTGTATGCATATGACACAGTCAGCAAATCACATGTACACGCACACGCACGCGTGCACAGCCCTGGTGTACTGAGTCTTGAGTCGTTAAGCAGCCAGGAAATTTTCAGATGGTGGCAGTGACAGAAGTACAGTTGCAGCAATATGGTAGAGCCTATGGGACACGGTGATGGCAGCTGCAGAGTTGGGGATGGCCCAAGGTTGACCTCACTGGAGCGGGTTCTGGCTGCTGTCTGCTGCCTGCTGCCTGGCTTCCCTTGGTTCTAAGCCTGTTTCTCCAGCCTTCCCACTGACCTAGTGAGCTATTCTCTTTCCTCCCAATAAATTCCTCTTTTGGTGTTAGTTAGCCAGCTTGCCGTTTCTCTTGCTTGCAATTAAGAACTCTGAATGATATGCCCAATACACCAGCCAGGGCTTCCAGGTGGACCAAGTCCAGGGGCACCACTGTCACAAAATACAAAAGTCTCCCTACAGCAATGAGACATGGTGCCACAGAACTCATCTACGTGACAGCAAGAACTGTTTATTAATGTGTCTCTAAAGCAAATTACACAGAATAGGAAGATAAAAAATATTTACTTATATATTTAAACAACAAAAACGATTGTTACAATCCCAGCACTTTAAGCGTGGGCTTTCTAGCCCCTCATCATGCATCCTCTCAACTCTGCTACTATCTGACTAGCTCTGGGCAGGCTGATAGGCAGCTGGACCATGGGCTGACAATGGGTTAATGACTCTCCGGTTACATTTCCTGTTCCTTATCTGAAAAACAGATAATCATACCCACTTCATTGGCTTGCTATGAAGATTTAAAAATAAACTCACATAGCACAGTGCCTGCCCTTAGTAGGTATTTGAGAATTAGTAATTCTTTTCTCAATTTTGATAATCATTTTCGTCTTGTGTGTATACAAGCTCTTCACCAATGTGAGATGATCTTCCATTGATGTGGTCATCTCAGCCCCGTTGCACTTGGAAGTAATATGACCTCAGAATACTTGTACCGATGTTTCTGGCTTCCACGCCTACAATGCTCATGCCATCGCTTTCCACATGAGTAAATCCACTGTGAAAGGAAGGACAACTGTTTAGGTAATAAGGGCTTCATATACAACCTTGTACCTCCTCCACCTAGCCCACCTATCCACATTTAATATGGGTTTAAACTTGAGGACCTACATTCATTTGTAACAATTAGCAAATACTATCACATTCTACAGTGGGAATATCAATTATTCACAGAGGGAACCTAATCCAATCTCAGTAGGTCGATCATTTCCCCAGAATTTAGGATCATCAATTCCTGATCAGTCTCAGTGAAGATGTAAATACAGCAGCTAATGGCACCATCATTTTCCACAATGTTACCTGCCAAGACAAACATACTGTGCTGCTCTGTGGCAGTGAGAAAAATAAAGCAGGTGTGTAGAGAACCAAACCAAATCAAACCAAAAAAACTAGAGATGGAGCTTCCTGAATTTCCTATAGCAGCCAAGTTTTGTGCTATACATTGCTTCTGAAATACTGCTGTTTTGGCTTTTGTGAAATATTTTTCAGCTTAGAGTAAATTCCATGTTGACATACTGAGTTTCTTTAATTAGGAACTAAAGTTCTAGTCAACTTAGAAATTAGTATCAAGAATAGAATGTGGCAGTTTCCAGACTCTCAGAAAACTGCAGCCTTGGCTGGTCTATGTAGGGGCTGAGCAGGGAGCAGGGGGGAGTTAATTCCTGATACGCCAGCCAATGGTCATTGTGGGTATTTTTTGGCTAAGAAGGTTGAACTTGCATCTGTTTTTCCTCTTTGAGAATTCTTCTTAATCTTTTTTCTTCGATTGATTTTTAGAGTTGTGTCACTCTCACCACAATTTAGTTTTAGAACTATTCCATCACCCCCAAAATATCTGTTGTGCCGATCAGCAGTAAATCCCAGCCTGCTCCCAGCCCAAGGCAGCCACTAATTTTACCTTCTGTTTCTACAGACTTGCTTTTTCTAGATGTGCCATATAAATGGAATCACATAGTATGTATTGTACCAATCTGGCTTCTTTTATGTAGCACAATGTTTCCGTGGTTTACAACATTTTATGAGTGTGTCAATGCACCAGTCCTTATGCCTGAGTAATATCCCTTGTATGGATATACCACAATGGACTTATCCATTTACCAGCTGATCGGCATTTGCACTATTTGCACTTTTGGGGTTCTGTAAAACTGCTAAGAACATCTATGTACAAATTTTTATGTAGATGTGTGTCCATTTCTCTTGGGCATGCTGCTAGGATGCTGGTAAATTTATGTCTAACACAATTTCTTTGGAGAATCAGAATATGTATTCACAAATGACTGTACTTTAGGAAACTAAAAAGCTCCTAGAAAGGTACTGGGTTATCTCCTGTAGCATTCACTAAGGTGCTGCAAAAGAGACAAAAATGCTGCCCATCTGCAAACTTAGAGGGAATAGCATGAAGCGAGATTTCTGGGTTTACTATTGCCCAATGAAGCTCGCCAAGAGAAATTACCACTCAGCTAAGGATTTCTGGAGGAATATGTTTGTGATTAGGAAAGAGGCATAATTTGAAGTCATGATCCATTCATTCTAGGGTCTTGACTAAAACATGTTTTTGAGATGTTTCTAAGAGTGCTACATTACCTGCCACATTGAGAACAGTGTCATTCACCTAATGGATGTGTTTACCATTTTATAATTCATGTACTGCAGTGTTTAAAAACACATGTGAAATAGAAGATTTCAAGATTTCTACTTGCTTGTCATGACGAGCACAATGTAATGCAGTGAATGGACATTTTTAGCTTTGTGTGATGCCTGAAGTGTAGTGTTTAAAAAGACATGTAAAAAAAGAAGTTTCTAAAAGTGCTACTTGCTTGCTAAGTTGACAGCAGTGTTATTGTAGTGAAAGAATGTTCTAACCACTCAGTAATGAAAGGTATGTAGTAATGCAGTAAAGAATACAGTAGAGCATTCTTTAAAGACACAGACTTAAAAAGGGGGGAAATGCATATTTGTGAGGCCAAACTCTAAGCACAGTCCCCCGAAGGGCCATCCTCTGAGGCAACAATAACAAGTGTTTACACCCATGTTTCCCCCAGAAGAGGAAGTTTTCCTGCCACTGAAGGAAGATAATCATTACTGAGTCACAAGTGGTTGTAGGGTGTATACTAGGGACCTCCACTGCTTGAGGGGCTTGCTTTACAAAGGCTGGCCTCTGACCAAAAGCAGACGTGGCAGAGCAAGGCCATGATGCCTCTTCCAGGTGCAGTGGAACATAGGTACAAATGTGTGAGTGTAAACTAGCAAAAAACATGCTTGCAAAGGTGGGCATGGACAGTAATGGCTCCAAAATACTTTGGTTCAGCCCAGCTCTCCACAACTTCAAAGGAGTTGAAGGAATTTTGAGTGAAGAAGTTAATGCAAATTCTTTTCAGAATGTAGGGCACTGAGTTGGCCTTCACCCTTTGTTTTGAAAGTTAAGAAAGGGTTACAAACTACTTACAGGCCAATTCTCATCAAATCTAAGTTGAATCTCTACTAATTCTTTATCTTATTAGAAAGTTGAGTTTATTTACTGAAATTAACTAAGATTCTCCTGCATTAGGAGGTTGCTTTAATAATTATCTTCAAACAACTACTAATTTAAAACTCAGAAACTAGGGAAGTTTGTTATAGAAATCTGTAATTTTTGAAATATTTGGTTTGGGGCATTGTATTTTTTCTATTCAGATTGTATGATGCTTATTACAGGAAGCTGAATTTACCTCATATCTCAAGATAAGTAATTGACAACTATGAGGTTGGTGATCTTGCCGTTAAGTTAGCCAAGTAGAATAAAAAATCTGTAAGCCCTGTCCTCTTTGTAGAACTTACTCTGGCAAGAAAGAACATAAATGATTCCAAAAATACTAATTTTAAAACATAAAGCAAAATATGTTTTAAATGCATAATCCCTTTTTCTGGGGACTTTTACAATCTTGCCCCGACTCCCACTGCCATCTGGGTTTCATAAATGAGTTCAGGATTGTGCAGGTCATAAATGGAGGGTGAGAGTCGGGCTGCAGGGCTGTGTCAGGGCTCACCCCTGGTTTTGCTGTGTATCCTTAAATAGCCACATCTCTGAGTTTCTATTTTATCTGGGAAATGTGGGTGATGCCAACTGCGTGCGGGTGGTGGTTTTGTCATTAATGGAGATCACGGAGATGATGCGTAGCATCTTTTCTTTTTAAAGGCAGAAACATATTCTGACCAGTAACTTTCCTTGGGTACCCAAGTAGTGAGGGGAAGGCTGGGCTAGGCCCCACGTCCCAGTCACATTCATTCCAATGATATCCTTACAAAGGTACTGCTGGGAGGCCAGGAGAGGCAGTCTTACTGGCAAAGTGAAGGAATCAGAAGCAATTACCTGGCCCATCGGTGGGAACCCCCGAGCAAGTGATAACAGCTCTTGAGGACAGGAAATTTATTGTCCTTATTCCACATGTAGACTCGCAAGGAGAGGTCAAAGGAAGAGGTGATGACTCGGCTCTGGTCCTTGAAATGAAAAGCTACATGAGGCTGGAGATGTGGGCTTCCAAGGTGGGATCAGAGACATGGGCAGGATGGGCACCACACTCACCACCCACATGGACGTGATGGGCTTCTGGTGGTCCTGGAAGGCTGCTAGCTGCAGGCCGTGTATGGTAAAAAGCACAAGCTCTGACCCAGACACCATTAGGATCACTTGGGAGCTATGGCCCTTCATGAGATGAGGAGGCATCATGGTATCTGGCAGAATGAAACTTGCGATCTGTTGTACTTTTTGAAATAAAAACAGATTGTCATGTCTCGATAGCAGCTGGAGTCTGAAATAGACATGCCTCACCTAAGATGATGCAGTACACTGAAAAAAGCAACAGCTTCTGTTACACCTGCAGTCAATCCTGACCTATGCATTTACTCCCTAAATCTTCCGTCCACTGGCTATAACATACTGAGTATGATACTTTAAAGGGGGCACTATGCATGTGGAAGTAACGGTATCTGGCATGTAGTAACATCTAGAGAATGGGGCAAATGAATACCCTTCCTTCTACCCTTCTCCATCTATGACAGGATGATGTAAGAAATGGCCACAGGGTGATGTAAGAACTATAACATTTACCACATCTGCCAAAAACTATTATTGAAGATACTGTCTTTTACAGTGTATAGCATTCCTTGTAAAAGAAAAAAAAAATCAATTTGATGACTTCCTAATGGAGTTTAGCACCAGGAAGAAAAAATTACCTCTTTTGAAGAATTCATGCGCTTTCTTGTATCAGACAAGGGATTATATTACACATCCTGTTTCCCCTTTTTCCTCGGCTGCCAGGAAGCTCAGAGTAAAATTTATGGTCAAATGATAATATGAAAACAAATTAACATAATACAAAAGAAAAAATGCTAAGGACCAAAGGGAAAGCCTGTCAGAGTGATGTGGGATTTGAGACAGGGAAGGAGAGGGTTGTGGGTCTTATTTTCCTACTGGACTAAGAGCTCCTTGGGTAAGAGATAGTTTTGCCTTTTATTCATCTTTGTGTGCACTCAGTGCTGAGAACACTGCCTTTGATACAGTTGTGCAAAGAGGTAGAGATGAATGGGAGCAGGAAGATGTTAAGAAAGGGGGACTGTGAGTGGACAATAATTAATGTCTGAATCTCAGGGCTACACAAAAGGCCTGACATGAAGCAGGTGTTCAACTGCCCAACCAGTAAGTAATATTACAAGGAAACATTTGTTGGGTCACTGTATTCACCAAGAGGAAAGAAAAGGTGCCCCAAAGGAAACATGAGGAATCGTGCTTGAAGCATCATATGCAATGGTGGCGACATGCAGACTCACAGGTCCTTCCTGATACAGGATCCTTACCCAGAATGTCCACTCCATTCCTGGACTTCTTGGCTCCTAGTTCATAGGTGGTAACAACCAACTGCATGCCGTTGTCATTTCTATGCATCACCATCAGCCTAGCTGCCTTGTTGGGGGCCCAGCAGGCTCTGGAAGTCAGCCAGATGGGGAGAGCGGTAGAGACAGGAGCCTCATCTTCTGATGGACACATCAAAGACCGCATGTGGAACACCTGGGGAACACCATCGCATGGTCTCATTGCTGGTGACAGAGGGGCTTCTCTGATCCAGGAGCACTCTGAAAGCCCCTCCTGGCCACTCTGCCCAGGGACCCACAATGACCTTATTGGTCATATGGGGCAGTCGTGCCACTTGTGGACCTCCTTCCAAGACAGCTCAGACCAGGTAAGGTTAATCCCAGCCCAAGTTTGGCCCCTGAAGATATCTTGGCACACAAGTCCCAGTGAGGGCAGGGAGTGAATGAATCCAGTGGATGACTTCTCTGTTTTTGAGCAGATACATATCACTGTCTTGCTTTTGCCTCCAATGTCTTCTTCCATATTCCTTTCCTGCCTCCTGGTAGTCTAGCTCCAAATGCCTCCTCTTGGTCAGGATGTCCCCTTCCTGGTGGCTGCTGCCCCACCCTTCCTGCTTCCTCTCTTCTCCAGCTGCTCTTCCTCAACCTGTCACCTCCCCTGGCTACCAGGTTCCAGCACTGCCGATTTTGTCCTGCTCTGCCTCTGCTCTCTCCTCCTGCCTTTACTCATCCACACACCTCCAGCACATCTCAAGACCCTCTCCAGCTGTCTGCTCCCAACTTTGGTTTAATTTTCCAGTTTGGTTCCTGGCACTCAGGCTGGACATCTCTGACTCCACAAATCATGGGACTGTTCCCGGGTTGTGGGGCACAGGCAGCACTGGTAGAGCTACTCAGTCACACAGGCCAGCCACACAATGGGCACATGGCCCACGTGCAGTTCCTGCTGTATCCTCTTGAGGTACCAATGCTGTCCCGCAGTGTCAGCATCTCACACCTGGCCTGGACTCCCTAGTCCTCATTCTCACTGAAGCTCTGTTCTCAGGCCACCAAATGTCCTTTGAGCTCTTCCACTGGGATGCCCCTAAAGCTCCAGCCTTCTTCAAAACTAACTCTGCCCTCTCCAGCTGGGCAACAGACCCTTTCCAGCCTGTGGGCAACACGGCAGCCTGGAAAGAGCAGAGGCTCTAGGGAGAGGCCAGGACCACCTCTGCCTAGTTGGAAGCCCTGAGTGGCTGCAGACTTGGTCCTGCATAAGAAGCTTCCCTTTCAGACGCATTTGGCAGGACCGGGCACAGAACCCAATACCTGCACACACAAAGTCTGGCCCCTGGGGCAAGGGACACAGTCCAACACTAACCTTGGGACCCAGGTCTGAGTTCTGGGTCAATGCAAACACCCACTGGTGGTCAGGAGAGCAGAGCAGACTGGCGGGGTGGTTCGGGAACATGCCCGCCCTAGACATCAGCTGCAGCCGGGGTATGGTCAGCGTGTAGAGTGCTCCGTCAGCAGAAGCCGCCTGTAATGCAAAGGTGCAGTGACCATCTCTGTCCTTATGTCCGCTCCTGAGGAGCAGGTAGCCACTCTGTAACTGCCTCCTCACTGGGGCATAATGCCAGTTTTTTAAGTCAAAAATGAATTCTCTCAAACAATGCATAAGTCTCAGAGCACACCCTCTCCTCCTTCCCAACAGAAGACCGAGGTATGGCCGCCAGCACCCTTTCTACGCATCATACTTAAGTGTTATCTTCAGCGTGCCTTTTCTGTTTTCAGTGTAAAATACTCTTTGGGAATCTTTCTACATCAGAGGACATTTTCCCATGACTTTTTACTTATTTTAATGAAAATTTAGGTTATTTATAGATTTTGTTTACAGGAATAATGACTGCTGCAATAAGCACTCTCCTACTTGCAAGTTTCTGCAGCATTGCCAATATTTCCTCATGAGAGAGCTCTAGAACTGGAATAGGTCAAAAAGTATCAGATTTAAAACTTTTAATAGGTAAAAAAAACAAGCTTTAAAAAAAAGCTTCAATCTATAGTCTTATTTGCCATGTATAAAAATACCTAGTTTTCATCTAACTTTAATATCAACTTTAATTACAATGTTATTGACTATATTCCTTATGCTATACTTTACATCCCCATGACTATTTTTAACTACCAGTTTGTACTTCTGACTCCCTTCCCCTTCTCCATCCCACCCCTCCAAACCTCCCTCCCATTCTGTCAACCATCATAATGTTCTCTGTATCTATGAGTTTGTTCCTGTCTTGTTTGTTCATTTATTTTGTTATTTAGATTCCACATGTAAGTGAAATCATATAATATTTGTCTTTGACTGACTTACTCCATTCTGCACAATACTCTCTAGGTCCATTCATGTTGTTACAGATGACATGACTTCATTTTTTTTTTTTTTTATGACTGAGTAATATTCCATTATATATAGGGACCACCTCTTCTTTAGCCATTTATCTACCGATTGACACCCAGGTTGCCTCCATATCTTGGCTGCTGTAAATAACAATGCAATGAACAAACATATGGATGCACATGTCTCTTCAAAGTAGTGTTTTGGGTTTGTTCAGATAAATACCCAGAAGTGGGATTACTGGGTCCTTCCTTGTCTCTTGTTATAGCTTTTGTTTTAAAGTCTATTTTGTCTTGTACAAGTATTGCTACCTAAGCTTTTTTTGTTTGTTTCCATTTTGACGAAATATCTTTTTCCATCACTTTACTTTCAGTCTGTGTCTGTCTTTTGAAATGAAGGGAGTCGCTTGTAGGCAATGCATGTAAGGGTCTTGTTTTCCTATCCATTCGGCAACACTCTATCTTTTGATTGGGACATTTAATCATTTTACATTTAAAGTAATTCTTGATAGATATGTAGTTATTGCCATTTTATTTTTATATTTTTGATCTTTTTCTTCTTCTTGTCGTTGTTCTTCTTAAAGAAGCCCCTCTAGCATTTCTTATAATACTGGCTTGGTGATGATGAACTCCTTTAGCTATTTCTTGTCTGGGAAGCTCTTTATCTGTCCTTCAATTCTAAATGATAGCTCTGCTGGGTAGAGTAATCTTGATTGTAGATCCTTGCTTTTCATCACTTTTAATATTTTATGCCAATCCCTTCTGGCTTGCAAAGTTTCTGTTGAGGAAGCAGCTGACAGTCTTATAGGAAGCTCCTTTTTAGATAACTAGATGATTTTCTCTTGCTGCTTCTAAGATTCTTTGTCTTTAACCTTTGGCATTTTAATTATGTCTTGGTGTGGGCTGTTTGGGTTCGCCTTGTTTGGGTCTCTCTGCGTTTCCTGGACTTGTATGTCTATCTCCTTCACCAGGTTAGGGAAGTTTTCCATCATTATTTCTTCAAATAGGTTTTCAATCCCTTGTTCCCTCTCTTCTCTTTCTGGTGGCCCTATGATGTAAATGTTGGTATGCTTAATGTTGTCCCAGAGGCCCCTTAAACTATCATCATTTTTTTTCCTTTTTTCTTGTTGCTGTTCTGGTTGGGTGTTATGTGATACCTTCTCTTCCAACTCACTAATTTGATCCTCTGTTCCACGTAATCTACTGTTGATTCCCTCTAATGTATTCTTTATTTCAGTTATTGTATTCTTCATTTCAGACTGGTTCTTTTTTGTTTTCTATTTCTAAGTTTCCTATCTCTGTTGAAGTTCTGAGTTCATTGGGTATCCTTACAACCAGTGTTTTGAACTCTGCATTTGGTAGATTGCTTATCTCTATTTTGTTTAGTTCTTTTTCTGGAGCATGTTCTTTCTTTCATTTGGGACGTATTTCTCTGTCTCCCCATTTTGCCTTCCTCCTTGTGTTTGTTTCTATGTATTAGGAAGATCTTCCTTGAGTCCTGGTCTTAGTAGAGTGGACTTATATGTAGCAGGTGTCCTGAGGGGCCCCAAGGTGCAGTCTCCCTGGTCATCTGGGCCAGATGCTGCAGGTGTCCCATGTGGGTCATGTCTGCCCTCCTGCTGTAGTTGAGCTTTAATTGCTGTTTGCATGTCAGTGGGAGGGATTGACCTGTGAGCTGAATGGTTGTGAGGACTGACCATGACTACAGTAGAAGAGCTACTGTGCAGGGCCTGATCCTACAAAGCAGTATTTGCTTCAGTGGGGCTCTGTTGTCTACCTAGTCGGCCCTTTAGGTGTGACATCCTTGGATTCAGCCCCAGGTAGTACTCGGGCTAGTTCCAAAGCCAGCCACCATGTATGCCAACCCCAGTACCTTCTGGGAGGGGCCCTGCCACATCTCAAGTTCAGCCTCAGCCTGTGCCCTACCCAGGGCCACCTGAAATGAGTCACAAAAAAATCTGAAGATGGCCGCCACCCACGCTGGGCTTGCAGACACCTAGGAGAGGCCAAGCTTCAAACCAAGGCTGGCTTCTGCCAGTGCTGGGCTTGGGGATGCTCGGCAAAAGGTACAGGGCATGCTGAGGTCAGATGCTGCTTGTTTGGGGTACATTAACCTTTGGAGATTTTAGGAAAGTCTGCATCATGAGCCAAAACAGGTTATTCATATGGAAAAGCCACTGGAAGCAGCTTGGGTAGGCCCACTAGTTGAGTGGGCAGGGTCTCAGAGAATCACCAGGGCAGGATGGACATTGTTAGCCAAGTAATGGAGATTCCGATATGGTGCCCACCTGTGTCTGCATGCTGGGCTAGGGGGAGGGCTCAACAAAGGAACAATGGCTTCTGCTAGCCCTTCTGTCTGGGAGAAATCTGCCTCTCCAGCCTTCACCCTGAAGCCAGACAACTCAGTTTCTCCCTGTATGGCCCTGGCACCTTTCAAGCAACTGCCCCAGTGCTAGAGCTCAGATCAAGTGAGTCCATCAGCAAGTAAGTCTGTGCATGGGCCCTATAAGAGGAGTGCCTGAGAGTTCTGCTGCACTCCATATCACTCAGCCACAATCTCTGCTAGTTTTCACAGACAGAAGTTGTGGGGACTCCTCATCTTGGCACCGGAACTCTGGGCTGGGGAGTCTGCTGTGGGGCTGGGCCCCTCGCTCCTCGGAGGGGACCTCCACAACTGATATATTTTTAGCTGCCTCATACGGCTGTGGGACTAGCCCATTCCATGTCTCCACCCTTCCTACCAGTCTTGACGTGGCTTCTTCTGTATGTCCTTAGTTGTAGGACTTCAGTTCAGTTAGACTTCAGTGGATTCTCCATGATGGCTGCTCTGTATTTTAGTTGTATTTCTGATGTCATGAGAGGAGGCCAGCACAGCATTTATCTACTCTACCACCTTAACCATAAATCCTTCTTTACCTATTTTTCTAGTAGATTTCTATGCTTCACATAATCTGATATTAGTGTTTTGTTAAATAAGATAGTGTTTTCAGCATTTATCTACTCTACCACCTTGACCATAAAACCTTTCTTTACCTATTTTTCTATGCTTCAAATAATGTGATATTAATACTTTGTTAAATAAGATACAGTGTTTTCTCATAATTTTTTATGTGTCTTAATTTTATAATACTCTAGTTCAGACTTTTTTAACTTTTTAGTTAAATCAAATCTGTGTATTTTTTTCTTGATTCCAGGTTTTGTCTTGCCTAGCAAGGCCTTGCACATCCCAGGTTGATATTACAAATCATGTATCTGTTCCTCATCTGCCTTTTACATTTAGTTTTTAATTATTCTAAATGTATTTCTACAAATGGAGTGATGTGAGAGTAGCTTAGTTTCTCTTTCATAATGGTCAAGTGCTCCATTTCTTGAATAGTCCATCTTTCACCTACTGTTTAGAATAACATATTTCCACAGACATTTACAGATGGAACCCAGTCTGGACTTCTGTAAAATCATCTGTTCTTACTGTCCAAGAAAACACAAAAATTTAAAAATGCACAGAAGATGGCAATATTCAAACAAGGTCATGAAAAGAAAAAGTGAGAAGCAACATGTTTTAGCTAATCAAGCTATCCCTCCAAAGGACAACCAGGTATCAAAGATCTGTAGCCACATCCAACATGAGTTAAATATCATAAAATAAGATTTTTCAGATTTGAAAGGACAGCCTGAATCAGAAATTCAACACTCAGAAGGAAAATGGACAAAACACCAATATGAGACATAAGAGTTAAATTAATTTAGGAAAGATGCTAAAGAAAAAGTTATCTCAAGAATGAAGATTAACAATAAGCCTAAGAGAGAAAACATTCTACTGAACAAATAAGGGTACTAAACAGAAAGAAAAAAGAGAACAAAAATGGAATAAAGAGCTAAAAAGAATTGGAAAGTATCCAACAAGATAGTCAAAGGTCTAATATACATATGGCTGAAGTTCCTACAAAGGAAAAATTTAATAACAGAATAATATTTAAAATTCATGTGCAGTGAAACTTTCTAGAAATAAAAGAAAGCCTGAATCTACATATTGAAAGGATTCATATGTCCCTGCATAAGCTGACTCAGCATGATCACTGCAGACATGTCACAACTACTAGACTTTAAAGATTTTTAAAAATCATTTAGGGCTTTGATTTAAAAAATCTGAGTGTCTAACAAGGAAAGTAAGTCAGGGTACCAGCAGACTTTTCTATAGAAACATACACAGTGAAATAATATTTTCACAAAATTTAAAACAAGTGAGCAGGGATTTGGCTCTTAGCCAGGCCATCCTTTATCATCAGGACTACAGAAAAGCAGTGCTAAATGTGCCTCACCTACCCCTGGGATATCAAATATTAGACTTTTTCATGGATCCTTAGGGCCCTGCTACTCAAAGGGTGATCTGTGGACTGGCAGCACTGATATTCTGAAGCTTGTTAAAAACTCAACATCTCAGGCATCCCCAGAGACCCACCGAATCAGAAGCTGCATTTACACAAGATATACAGGTGACATGTGTCCCATTAATATCTGAAAAGCACTTGTCCAAGTCTCTTACCCTCTCTTCCATATTTACCACTCTTGATAGCCCCATTTCTTTCTAGATAATTTCTTTTATCTTTCAGTTCACTAATTCTGTGTTCTAACTTTTTAATTGATGTATATTACACATATATGGAATACTGCACAAAACATAAATATTAGCAAATATTCACATCACTGCCCAAGCTAAGAAACAGAACATTGTCAGTAACCACAAGCTCCCCTCACCCTCCCCAATTTCTGTGTGGTTTCACTGTCCACCCTGCTATCGAATCCATTCACTGATCTCTTGACCGTTGTTATTCAATTTTTCTGTTCTAGAATTTCTGCTTGGTTCTCTTCTAAATCCAGTATGTCATTTTTTATAGCTTTAAGTTCTCTGCTAAAATTTATCTCCCGGATCATAGCAACCACAGGTGTTTTGGTGTCTGTAATAATTGCAACATCTGAGGCCTCTGTGCCTCTATTAACATCATCTATTTATCTAGTTCTAGTTGGTACTCTTAACTCTTCATGTGCCTAGACAGCTTTAAGCATGTGTTGAATGCTGTATTTGAAAACAAATAGGCGTGGCTCCATAACGTAGTAGTTAGCACGTCTGCTTTACATGCAGAAGGTCCTGGGTTCGCACCCCAGGTGGAGCCAGGGACCTTAACCCGGGTGCGCCAGGCCCGGGGGCATGCCCCGAGCATGTAGGAGGACATGCCCCACCTTCAGAGATCCAGTTCTTAAGGGAAAAACAGCAACATCCATAGGTCAGGGGTGGAAGTATGTGTGGGGGGGATTAAAGAGGGGAGGGGAAAAAAAAGAAAACAAATAATGTGAGGCCTGGGGAAACATTTTCCTTTTCCAGAAAAGAACTTTCATTTACTACCAGGTGACTGGAGTGCTGAACTGCAGCAGGTGCAATTACTGTTTACCCTCAGCCCAGCCTTACTCTGAGGTTGCAACACTTGATAACCCATCCAATGTTCCAACTCCCTGTAGCCCTGCACTCCTACTTTTGTCCCTTTGGCTATAAGACAGCTAGCACTTACAGAGGCTCCTGAGAGCCAAGTCACTCACCAGCAGGAAGGGGCCCTCTGGATGGTCACAGGCCTCCAGTGCAGATGAGTGTGTAGGCAGAAAGAAGGAGGCTGACTCACACCCATTTTCTGCTTCCCACACTTTGATTAGTCCCCGCTCGTCCACAGTGACAACCAGCTGCAGCCGAGGGTAGGTCACCAAATTCACCAGAGCAGCAGGCTGTAGAGGACTCGACCAGATCTCTGTGCCCTGGGCAACAACAAAATTAATATAAGAACTTAAATAGGGCCCATTTATTTCGTAAACACACATTCTTTTCATTCATTCAACCATCTCCAGTGCACACTGGAGACACAAAGGTGAAAAGGGCCCAATCCTCACCCTCACGGGACCCACAGTGTGGCTGGGAACACCATAGAAGTGGTGTTTCATGGTTGAGGGGAAGGTGTGTCCTGAAGAAGGACAGTGGTGGCTCAGTATGGGTGCGTGGAGACTTCTGGAATCCTGGGTGGCATCTCCAGGAAGACCTAGGGTGAGGTTAGGCATGCACACTGGCTCTGTGTCGGAAGCACTTCCAGTGGTTACCTATAGCTCAGCTGAGGAAGGCTAGGCAGGGAGGCAGGATCCAACACTACACACCCCACCCACAACCTGGCCATGCATGACTGCGTATAGAGAACCTCCACACACAGCATCTTGCTCAGTCCTGGGTAATCCAGTTTCATATATAAGCCAATGGGGGCTTGTGGATATGAACAGTTTATGTTGCATAGCTGCAGCTGCCCCGTTCAGAACACCCCTTCCCTGCAGTGGACCTAGCAGCACCACCACTGGCCAGCCCCGGCCCAGGCCTATGCCCAGAGGAAACTGGTGGTCCAGGCTGGGTTGGTTCCATGGTTCCTCCCAGGACTCTGAGAGCTGGATCAAAGAAGTCCAGCCCCGGGTGCCAGAGGACCCATGGTACACTAAGACAGGGCATCAGAGAACCAGTACACTAACCTCTGTTCCCAAGTTTCCCAGAGCTGCCACACAAGGTTTTGTTCCAATTTGGGGTTTCTATGATCCTTTTTCTATCATGTTATCTTTTTCTCATGATCTTGATCTCTTTTTCCTATCATATTATCTCAGTGTTCTTCCACTAGTTTCTTTCTTTCCCCTCAGGTCACAAATCGACAATTAATTTCTGTTGCTTAAATAGCTAACATGCCATCACTAACAGGCACAGAACTCAGCACTAGCAATGGGTGGATGGCAAATTTTGGAAAATATGGAATATTTACTGGTGGTTAGTGGTATGAAGTGGGCAAATCAGCACTTAAACTCCCCTTCCTATTTCAGAATGGAAAGCAGCAGATAGCACAACAGGGGACAGGAACACACTGACCAGTGATGGCCTAGGGACCCTGACTCCACTCAATGTGCCAGGGATCTGGGGGCAGTCAGAGGCTTTTGGTGACACCAGATACTTCGATGCTAGGGAAAGGCAAACTCAAATCCTAGCATTCTCCAAAGGACAGTGAATAAAACATGGAGGCAAATTACTGACTTTGGGAAAAGCAAAATGTTAGTTTACTTCATGGCTTAGCTGTGAAAAGCATTTACATAATTATAATAATATAAACAAATCATGTCAGTATTTTGGGACAGGAAGGCTACCCTTTGTAGAGGCAGCAGGAAGAAAGTGAACCATTTTCCATAGGACTCAATGGATGCCTAACATTTAGATGCCTAGTTATTCCCTAGTTTGGGGAACATTGTTTCCTCGGGTTGGGGAAACAGGAGTGGGCACAATTGGTTTTTCAAACAGGACTTTCAGAACTCTGACTCTTAAGCTATGTACCACTGCAACGTTAGTGGCATCCCGATCTGTCATTAATCTGTGACTGCAAAATGTTGCCATGCTTTTATTTTTTTTCAAAAATACTGTCATGACTTTTACATATAGATATTTTAAAAATGTATTCCAGAATATAGGTCCAAAGTAATAACAAATGCTGGAGAGGATGCGGAGAAAAAGAGACCATCATACACTGCTGGTGGGACTGCAAATTGGTACAGCCACTATGAAAAACAGTATGGAAGTTCCTCAGAAAACTAAGAATTGATCTACCATATGATCCAGCAATCCCTCTACTGGGTATTTACTCCAAAGACTTAAAAAGTCATATCCGTAAAGATATTTGCACACCAATGTTCATAGCAGTACTATTCATGGTGGCCAGGACATGGAAACAACCAAAGTGTCTTACGATAGATGATTGGATAAAGAAGCTGCGGTACATATATACAATGGAATATTACTCAGCCATAAGAAGAGATGAAATACTGCCATTTGTGACATCATGGATGGACCTCAAGATAATCATGCCAAGCAAAATAAGCCAGACAGCAAAAGTTGAAAATCACATGGTATCACTCATATGTGGGATATAAACCTAAAAGCAACAAATGAACAGGACAAACAGAGACTCATGGACGTGGACAATGGACTAGTGGTTACCAGAGGGTAAGGGTGGGAGAGGAAGGTGGAGGTAGATGGGGTAAAGGGGGTCAAATATTGAGGGTATAGGGGGAGGGTGAAGTACTTAATGGGGATCAAATATATGGTAGCTGAAGGAAACTGGACTTTGGGTGGTAAACACACAATAGAATATACAGATGTTAAATTATAATGTACACCTGAAAATTATATAACTATATTAACCAATGTAACCCCAATAAACTTAATTAAAAAAAATATGTGTGTGTGTGTATCTAAAAAATTTTAAATAAATGTTGGCAAACTGAACCCAGTGGTAAAAAGACTCGTCCACAGTGAGAATGAGGAAGAACCACACCATCACTGGCAATGGCAGTGTTAAGGCAAAACACTTGAAAATTTAGAATAATTTCCTAGCAAAATATAAGTGATTCAGCTTGACTGAGAAACAGGTAAAACCCTGGACAGAGGAGTTACAAAGGAAACTGAAAAGGCAGAGACAAAAGGCCCAGACACTTACTTCACAAGTGACTCAGTCCATCTCTTAAGAAACGTATAATTCCTATGCTATTCCTTTTACTATTTCAGCTTATAGAAAATGTTAGAAAGCTCCTGATGCCTTCTGTGAAAGTAGCAATAAAAGAAAATACAGACAAATATAACTTATAAATAGAGATGAAAATTTTAAGTATTATTATTCAAAGCCCCAGCAACATATTAAAAAAAATTATACACTATGATCTATTAGGGTTGGTTCCAGAAATGCAAGGATAGTTTAAATAATTATATTTCAAATTAAGACTGGGGAGCCACAGAAAATAATCAACAAATGCTCCCAAAGCACTGGCACCTATTGCCAAATTTTAACAGCCATTCCTTAGAGATTTTTTTAAAATCTCTAAGTAACAGAAGACAATAATATAATAAATAATATTTACCAGACACTAAAAGCAAATATCAAATTCAAAAGAGGTCTGTACAGCAAAGGAAACAATGAATAGAATGAAAAGGCAATATAAGGAATGGGAGAAAATATTTGCAAACTGTCAGATAAAGCAGGGGTCCCCAACCCCTGGGTTACGGACTGATACAGTCTGCGGCCTGTTAGGAACTGGGTCACACAGCAGGGTGTGAGCGGTGGGTGGGCAAGCGAAGCTTCATCTATATTGGCAGCTTCTCCCCAGCACTAGCATCACTGCCTCAGCTCCACCTCAGATCCTTAGGCATTAGATTCTCATAGGAGCACTGGTCACTGGTGCCAAAAAGGTTGGGGACCACTGAGATAAGTGGTTAATTTCTAAAATACATAAGCTCCTACAACTCAAGAGCAAAAAACTAACAACCTTATTTAAAAATGAGCTGAAGACTTGAACAAATGTTTCAAACACATAAATGGCCAACAGTGTTCAAGGTCACTAATCATCAGGGAAATGCCAATCAAAACCACAATGAGACAGATCCCACATCACCCCTTTTACGATAGCTATTATCAAAATAAATAAATAACAAATGTTGGTGAGGATGTAGAGGAAAGGGAATCCTTCTGCACTGTTGGTAGAAATATAAATTGTTATAGAAAACAGTATGGAGTTCCTCAATTAAAAATACAACTACCTTATGACCAGCAATCCCACTTCTAGGTATTTAGTCAAAGAAGTGAAATTAAGATCTCAAAGAGATATCTGCACTCTCATGTTCAGTGCAGCAGTGTTCACAAGAGCTAAGATATGGAAACAACCTAAATATCCATCAATGGATGAATAAAGAAAATGTGGCATGTGTGTGTAAACCCCCACCACACACACATACATACAATAGAATATTATTCAGCATTTTAAAAAAAAAGGAAATTTTGCAATATTTGACAACATGGATGAATCTTAAGGACATTATGCTAAGTGAAATAATCCAGTCACAGGACAAATACTGTAGGATTCTACTTACATAAGATACCTAAAATAGTCAAACTCATAGAAGCAGAGAGCAGAATGGGGCTGGAAGAGGGAAAATGGGAGCAGATGTTTGACGGGTGTACTATAATGTAGGATGAATTAAGTCCTAGAAATCTGCTGCACAACACTGTGCCTATCGTTACTGTATACTTAAAAATCTGTTCAGAGGGTAGCTCTTATGTTAAGTGTTCTTACCACAATAAAATAAAAATCAAAAAACTAAAGGCACACCTAGAAAGAAATCAGGAACAAGACAGAATGCCCACCACTATTAATCATTTTGGTTTTAGAAATCCTAGGTGAGAGAGTAACAAATGAAAATAAATACAAATATTAGGAATTATATGATGAAAATACATTACTTTCAGGTTATATAATTATAAATATAGAACAGATAAAACTATTATAAGAGACTTTATTAAACTAGGTAATACAAGATACAAATGCAAAAAAAATCAGTATTTTTCCTTTATATTAATAGTAACAAGACAGAAACAAAAGTAGAAAAATATCCCATTCTTATGCTATTACTAGCATATTGTTTAGCAACTTACCAGCTATTATTAATAAGAAAATGTAAAAAGCCAAGAATAAGTTTAGCGAGAGGAGTAAAGAGTATTCAAGACTTTACTCATCAGTTTAAGAGCTGGACAAATACAAACAGCCCATGTTTGGGGAAGATTTAATGCATTATAAAATGTCAGCCCTTTCCGAAATGATTTATAAATGTAATGCATTTCAATCAGAATTCAAATTTGATTTGTTTTAGACCTCAAAAAAAAAAAAATTGTTCCAAAGTTCATATGGAAGAATGACTATAAGGAACATTTTGAAAACACAATTGTAAAGAGGATCTGCTCTACATCTAGATATTCAAAACTTTATGAAGCTAAATTATAAGCTATTCAAATAACATGACACCAGCACAACAACCATGTAAATAAATGAAACAGAAAAGAGGTCAAAGGCCCAAATATAAATGGAAATTTGACATATAAAATAAGAGGCAATGTCAGTCAGTGCAGAAAAGATTATTCAATAAACACTGTTGAGGTAGCTGGCTACGTAGTTGTAATAAACTACAGGTAAATCCTACTTCCAATTAAATGCAAAAATAATTTTTGATGAATTAAAGATAAAAATGTAAAAACATTATAACCATTTCATTTTATTATTGGTTTTTGCTGTTAATCTCTTTCTTTACCTAATTTATAAATTAAACTTTATCATAGGTACATACAGGAAAAAACATAGTACATAGAGGGTTTGGTACTGTCCAAGGTTTCAGGCGTCCACTGGGGGTCCTGGGAGGTATTCCCGGCGGATAAGAGGGGACAACTATAAATGCATATTGCTAAGTGAAAGAAGCCAACCTGAAAAGGCTATATACTGCACAATTCCAAACAAATGACTGAACTTTTTAAAAATAAGGGTATTAAGGTTGGGAAGCCAGGCAGATGGGTGTAGAGGGCTCTGCCACTCAGAAACAATCCCATTGTGGAAACAACAAACCACACACTAAAGAAGAGTTTGGTAAGCCCACTGCCCATTTTGTATTTTAGTTTAAAAAAACATCAAAAGAATATTTCATGACATGTGAAAATTATATGAAACTCACATTTCCGTGTCCATAATACAGTTTTACTGGAACACAGCACTCTCTTTTGTTTACTTGTTATCTGTGGCTGCTTCTGCATTGCAACAACACTATTGAGCAGTTGTGACAGAGATCACATGGCTTACAAAGCCTAAGATATCTGCTGTCTGGCTCTTACAGAAAAAGTCTGCTGACCCCTGCACCAAAGTTCTCTCTGTTCCAAGTCAGACCTCTGTTTTGGAAACTATGGAACTGCCGAGCCTTCAGATCTTCCTGTGCAAGAGCTCCTAAACCTAAGCCTGCCCATGGGTGGCCATGGTACACAGCCTGAGGCAGGTCTCTTCCAGGAGAGGCCTGTGGGGAAATGGAGCAATAATATAGCAATACAACACAAACCCATCACCTATACCAATTACCAGAGACCTCCACTTGAAATTATAGTGTCAAACATCAGCTTGTATATAAGAAAAACCAAGATAAACACATGAAAAACAAACCATGGAGGAAAGAGAAATGATGCAAATAAGTGTATCTTTAAACAAAAAAAGAGTAATCGAAGAAAATGAAACAGTTTCTGGAAATCAAAAATGTTTCTATAAAGCAGACAATCAACAGACACTCTCTAAAGTATACAAATCAAGAAAATCTGCTAATCAAACATAAAAATTGATAAACTGATAGCCACCAGGAAAACTAAAATCAGAAATGATTTAAAAGAAATGGCTGCCTCTGGGAAAAGAATCTGAGAAAAGTAGTAGGGAGACAGTGTTTTCACTTCTCATGAAGTATCTTTTTAGCTCCATTTTTCCTTTTATGATTCAAAAGCAAAACAAATGATAACCATGACTCATTCTAAAACTGCTCTGGCTACCCTGCTCTCATTGATCTTCCCTTTCCATGTGTCTATTCTGGTTTGCTTTCAAGACCTGGTCTGTCATCCAGCATCTCTCTGGAATCCTGGGCTGGAGTCCAGCTGGGACTTTCAAAGACTCACTCACACACTGGCAGTCACAAGTGGCCTCAGGATCTCAGTTGGCCTCCTCAAAGCACCACCCCGCACCCCTCCATCACCAAACAGAGCTCACACCTCTTCTCTCTCATGGATGATAATATAAAGCCTAGGTGAGGCAGTGATCCCAAGGCCAGCACAAGGGTACAAGAGTGTAGCTCACATTAGCCAGCTGCCTATCCGGACTGAGAAGAAAGGCTCAGGTCATGCACAGTCAGAGGTTGCTGAGAACCTGGGTGCCCTCTTTACAGGAAGTGGGGGAGTTCAGAGAAGAGATCTGTGGGAATTAGGTGGAGCCTCCTGGAGTCTGCTTGGGGACCCTACTCTGCTATGCACAACTTTCACGTGAAAGGAACCTGCCACTTCCAGCAGACCTGAGCCACGAAGATGAGCACCCACCTCACCAAAAGGCATCAGGGTGCCTTTGCATATCTAGAGCTTCTGGAAA
>CM053509.1:93076721-93132460 GCA_028627145.1 Eidolon dupreanum | reverse complement strand
CAGCCACAAACCATGAAATAGAGGTAATGATCCCTTCCTCATAGGATTACAGTGACCAGCAAATGACATAACACAGATGTAGAACACAGAATGGTATGTACCTGTCAAGTGGCATTTCCCAACTCACTGGCTGAAACACAAAATCCCATGAGACTTGACCCAGGAGAGTGAGCAGTGGGAAAGCGTACAGCTACCACACTCCTCACCCCATACCTTTGTGTCCAGCAATGGCTTTGCAGACGAAATCCTTCTCTGGCCGTCCAGATTCCATTCGGAACTCCAGCTCCGATCGGCAGAGATAGTACTGTTTCCATGTTTGTGTGCCTAGGGTCATCTGGGAGTCTTTACAGGAGGACCAGCGTCTCAGACAAAGCTGCCTAAAAAACAGACCCGCAGTCCCAGGCAGGACAGAGCAGTCATTAGAAGGTACTCTGGTGTCAATAGGCCTAGCTTTGATTCTTGGTTTCACCACCTACTAGCTTGGATACTTCACTTTGCCTACATAGGCCTCGATTTCCTCTGCTGTTAAATGGGGGAAATGATTGAGATGACACCGAGCTAGTACTCACCACGTCAGGTATAAGTGCTTTTTGTGTATCCAGTGAATCTGCAATAACAACCCTGTGAAGTAGGTCTGATCCCCATCCTATATGAGGACAGAGAGGCAGAGAGAGGTAAACAACTCACCCAAGGTTATGAAGCCTTGGTCATGCAACTGGAATCCAAGCATCTGCAATTTTAAAGTACCCAACTCTTACTGCTGAATTGTCTATTTCTCCCTTCAGTTCTGTCAGCCCTTCATGTATTTTGATGCTCAGTTATTAGGTGCATATATGTTTACAATTTTTAGATCTTGATGGATTAAGCTGTTTGTTTAAAATGTCCTTTTTTTGTCTGTAGTAGCACCTTCTGTCTTAAGGTCTATTTTGTCTAATATTAGCTTGGCCATTCCAGCTCTCTTTTGGTTACTGTTTGCATAGTATATCTGTTTCCATTCTTTTAAACTTGAGTCTTTGAGTCTAAAGTGTGTCTATTATAGACAGCATAAAGGTGAGTATTTTTAACCTCTTCTGCCAATCTCCTACCTTTTTACTGGAGTGTTTAATCCATATATATTCAATGTAACTACTGATAAGATAGGATTTACATATGTTATTTTGCTTTTTTCTATATTTCTATGCCTTCCCCCCCTTCCTCTATCACTGCATTCTTTTGTATTAAATATTTTGTAGTATCCATTGTCATTTTAATCCATTGTCATTTCTCATACCTTATTTTTTGAGTTCTTAATGGTTGCCTAGGGGATTACTATTAAAATCTTTATTTACAACAATCTAATTTTGATTAATATCTGTGAATTTCAATGGTATTCAAAAACTTTGCTCCTATATAGCTCCATTTCCTGCTCCCTCATTCATGCTGTTATTGTCATACAAATTAAATCTTTAAATATTATGTACCTAACAGAGATTTACAGTTACTGCTTTATGCAATAAAAGTTGTCTTTTAACTCACATGTGACTCTTGAGAAAATCACAAACAAAAAATACACTTTATACTGCCTTTTATATATGCGTATATAATCACTTTATGGTGCTATTTCTTCACGTGGATTCAAGTTCTTTTCTAATGTCCTCAGTCTGAAAGATGCATTTTAGCATTTCTCGCAGGGCAAGGTCTACCAGCAACAAATTCTCTGAGCTTTTGTTAATGTGGAATTGTCTTAATTTTCTCCTTCATTTTGCTAGACTAGAATTCTGAGTGACAATATTTTTTTCTGAATACTTTCAATATGTCATCCCAATACCTTCTGGGCTCCAAGTTTTTTTTTTTTTTTTTTATGAGAAATCAACCATTAATTTCATTGAGATTCCCTTGCACATGATGAATTGTTTCCTCTTTGATGCTTTCAAGTTTCTCTTTCTGATTTTGGCTTTCAAATATGATTATAATGTGTCTCAATGTGAAACTCTTTCCGTTTATCCTACTTGCACTCATTTAGTTTTTGGATGTGTAAATTAACATTTTTCATCAAATTGGGGAAGTTTTCAGCCATTACTTCTTTAAATACTTTCTTCCTTCTCCCTTTCCCCTTTCTGAGACTCTTATTATGCATTGTTGGTATGCTTGATGGTGTCCACAGTTCTCTTAGGCACTATTCATATTTCTTCATCTTTATATTCATTCTGTTCCTTAGACTGGATCTCAATTGACCTAACTTCAAGTTCACTGATTCTTTTTTTCTGCTTGCTCAAATCTACTCTTGAATTTTTAATGTGATATTGTACTTTTCTACTCCATAATTTCTATTTAGTTTTTTATAATTTCTCTTGATTATGTTCTATTGAATGAGACATTGTTCTTCTACTTTCCTTTAGTTCTTTTCACACGGTTTCCTTTAGTTCTTTGGACATACAGTTGACCCTCGAATAATATGGGTTTGAACTGCACTGGTCCACTTATAAATAGATTATTTTTCAATAAATATGTACAGCACTGTCAATGTATTTTCCTTATGGTTTTCTTTTCTCTAGCTTATTTTACTGTAACAATAGAGTATGTAATACATATTCAATTAACATACAAAATGTTAATTGGTTGTTCATGTTATTGGTAAGGCTTCTTATCAACAGGTTATTAAAATTTAAGTTTTGGGAGAGTCAAAGAGTTATATTGGTCTTCAATTGTGCAGGAGAGTTAGTGCCCTAAACCCCTTTAAATCAGCTATTTTAAGTACAGTTGTTCAAGAGTCAAATGTACTTAAAATAGCTGATTTAAAGTCTTTGTCTATATAAAGTTCCACATAATGTGGAACTCTGGAAATCTGATTTCCTCCACCCCAGCTTTGTTGTTGTTGCTGTTTGTTGTTTGTTTAGTGACATTTATAAACTAATTCTGAAAAGTCTGTATTCTTCGTTATGTCTGGCCACTAAAGCCTCTGCTCAGTTTAATTAACGCTAACGACTAGATAGAGATTTCCTAAACATCTAGAACCACTAAGCCTCTCAGTCATTGCTAAAGCTCTGTGTGCATGTTGGGGCATGTGTTCAACACTCAGTCAGGCAGACTACTGTGCCTTAGCCTTCACCTCCTGCTTGCACAGAACCTCAAGGTCAGTCAGAGGTGAGAGTTTAGAGCCCTCTTAGGTCTTTCCTAAGTTAGTGCAAAGCCCTGCACGTGCGCATGGACTTCTAGATTTCTAGGAATATGTCAGGGCTTTCCAAAACCCCTAAAGACATCACATTCCTGTCTTTTCCTTTTAAGTTTTTTGGCTAATCTACTGTTTCTATAACTGATATCCATCCGCTCTGATAGCCACAAAGTTAATCAATTGTTTATAATTGTTTTGACAAATGCCCCACAGCCTTTTCACACTGGGTGAACTCCAAGTCAGGCTATATAAAGAGAGCCAGCATGTGGGGTCTTCCAAGAAACACCAGACAGGTCCAGTAAAGACAATGCTGTGGTAGTGAGACTTTGAAGGTTTTCTAATCTCATTCTTCTCCCTCATTGACATGTATGTGCCATGCTCTGTGCTAGGCATTAAGGACCTTCTAACACAGAGGTCCTCAAAATTTTGGCATCAGGGACTGGTGCTACTATGAGAATCTAATGTATGATGATCTGAAGTAGAACTGAGGTGGTGATACCAGCACTAGGGAGTGGCTGCAAATACAGATGAAGCTTTGCTTGCTGCCCGCTGCTCACCTTCTGCTGTGTGGCCTGGTCCCTAACAGGCCACAAACCAGTACCAGTCCGCAGCCCTGGGGTTGGGGACCCTTGTTCTAACACACCGAGAAAGATACAGTGCTTGTGTTGGATAAAGGTTTTTCTGTGCTTGCCAAAACTCTGGTCCAGAAGTAGTATACTGGCAGCTTGTGGGCAGAATGGGACACCAGATTATATTGTTTGGCCTGCATAGAAATGGCTCATGTGAACTAGCTGCCAACACATAAAAATCAGGAGACTTCATATAAAAATCAGGTAAAAGCATAAGGTCTAGCTATACTGAGCCCAAATTCCCACCTGGCGAAATTTGTCTGGAGCTGCACAGAGCTGTACCCTTTAGATAAGAATGAGCTCTAAGCTTCACCATGGTCTTCACCATCTCTTTTATCTCCTGGACTCTGAGGCTAACTGTTCGCTGCTTCACGTCATCATTTCCATATGTTGTTAATGTTCTTTTAGTTGAAATAGGAGGAAAGGGAAATTTCTTGTTATTCATATCTCAATCTAAACAGTGTGAAAATAAAAGCTAGACCAAGAAGATAATGTGGTTTAAGAAAAAGGGGAGATGGCACATTTCTTTGTGGAAATGAAGTCTATTTCTACATAATTAAGGCCATTATACATAAACCATAAGTAGGACCCATGACCAATATTCAGAAGAAATAAGAAAAGCAAATGATTTAACTAAAAAAAAAAAAAGACTGTAAACAAGGTTAATGTATGAATGAATAAAATATGTGATATGTCTCTTAAATACAATGATACAGCAAGTAAAAAATACCATGGCACCAAAACCTTTCAGATAGCAATTAATAACAAAACAATTTATTATACACAACAGAAATTATATATCTTAAACAAAAGCAAATTTTACTAACCTAAAAGCTAGCTTAGTGTGTTACAGAAATGGCAGAATTTAAAATGTGATGAAGCATTTAAATAAGTCACTTGCAGCAATTTTGATTAAAATTGTAGAGTACAGATTTGACACATATGACCAGTTAATCATGTTCATTCACTGTATCCATAATTTCTGTGGGCCTGGTACCATGATAGGCATGACACATGCATGTGATCACGCTCCTGGAATACTGCTGTCTCAGCCTCAAAAACATAATAAGCCCAGTGTTTTTATAAGAGCATAGGTCAAGGATACCATCCCAAGGAATAGCTTTATGCAAAAAAGTTTAGCACCAAACATTATGAAATAATAATGAACCAAAAACTGACTATGACTTGGTTTGTAGACAGAGGCACAACAGTAACACATGATATACCTATGGAGATTAGGTAAAAAGCTGCTGAAGAGTTTTTTTAAACTGCTTACAGAAATATACTTATGTCACACAAATGGAAATTCCTACCCCAGCTTGTCAGCAAAGATGAGAACAAAGATTACAGTTTGGGGCTGGCATCCTACCTATTTTAACAGGTGAACATTGCTCTTCAAGGCCTTCCACAAATAATTACACCAATCCAAAAGTCAATTCACTTATTCCTAGTAACACAATGTCTTTGAGAATCACATTTGGCAAGACAATCTTGTCTATTTACCTACAGATAAATCAATTTCCAGAACTGAATGTTATATCTAGAGTATATTCCCCAAATTGCTGAGATAAAGACAAAAACCAATAAAAGTTCTCTTACTTTAAAAGTGACTGAAGAGAGTAACATCATTTTTCTAATTAACATTATTGGCAATAAAAAGTGAATGAAAAGCAACAAACACAACTGTGCTAGGATACCGAAAACTAAGTATGGCGAGACTGGCATTTCAGAATTCTAAAATATCTTAACGTACAGTTATCCTAAAAATAACAACCATGAAGCCAAGATTCCCTTCACGTTGGGAAGGACTGCCAAGTGTGAACAGCTGTTTTTCATCATGAAGGACTAAAACTAAGCATAGCTCCTAGCTGACAGTCCTATACTCAGCAAGAAGTAGAAAATCTGACACACATATCTTGAGGCAAAAGAAAAGATGTCAGGTTCCAAAGCAGAAATAAATAGGAAAGAAAAATTTAATGGTTTGATGATTAAAATATTTATTTTCAACTTTAATTCTTTGAATTTTATTTTTAAGTTCTAATATCATACATGCTTATTTAGCTATGTTGTTACACCAGTGATGAATTAAAATAAAAGTGGTTTACATGTCTGATTTGTCTTCTGTCAGCCAGTTGTGTTCATTTGCTATACATTTCTGACCCTGAGTTTGGTACCCCTGCCTTACATCAACTTCTCAATCCATTAATAAAATCTCTTATATTTCAGTATACTATGAAGAGAGTCTTATGTCCCCAAGAAGGGAGCAGTTTTCTGCTGGTAGAGGCTGTTGATTTGCCCTTTTCAACACAGCCAGAAAGCGCAGTGAGTACTCAAAAAACTTATCCAGTGTACACATCTCTCCTTTGCGGGACATTCTTCTGACCATATTTGTCTCTTCCTTCACTCACCTCCACAATTCCTTGGTTCTTGAAACCTCATTCCAGAGCTAGAACAACAGGGGAGAGAAGAGAGTATCTAGTCAGTCAACATGCAGTTAGTAGTACCTAGCCTGCCAGGGCCTGTGGAGGGGGCTAAATCAGAGTCAGCACCCGCACTCAAGAAAACTTACTCTGGGGAATTAGAGACACATTCAAATAAAAACCACCACACAATGAGTTAGAAAGGAGAGAATGACCAACTTAATGGAGCCAAGAGGCTCAGAAGTGATTACTGATCAAGTCCCAAAGGATGGGTCATTGTACCTTAAAAGAATGGCTGAAGCATTCCAAGGAGACACAGAACTGCCTGGGCAAAGATTCAGAAGAATGGGAAAGATGGTGAGTAATTCACTTAATTAGAACATAAGGTTCTGGAAAAGGAACTGGAGATTGGCTTACACCAATTCCCAGAAGTTGTATTGGCAAAAACAGTGAGAAGCTACTTGAGAATTATGAATGGAAGAGTGGTGGGTCAAACTGTGTTTTAGTAAAATTGCTCTGGCTGCTGTGAGAAGGAAGGATCAAAAATGAGGGTAGAGCAACAGGTCCCATAAGAAGGCTGCTTCAATGGAGTAAATTAAAGCACTGGCCCAGGGGACATCCTAGAGATGCCAAGATGGTGGAAGAGGACAGCTGCCTAGGGGAGGACACAAACTGCCCTCTGTGTAAGTATGTGGAAGAGGCTCAGGTGGCTCCTGCATCCTGGAACTTTTTGGCCTCTCCACCTGGGCCACCTGGACTCCAGAGACTATACAGCTTCAGTGGGAACCAACCTGGAGCTTTCTCTGGCCCAGCTCCACTAAGGGTCCCATTCTAGAAATGTGGCTTTCCAGCCCCTAACAAATCCAATTACCATTGTCTGTTGAGCCCAAGGCCCCACTTCCATAGCCCTCGCTCACCTTCTAGATCAATTTTTCTCAGCCCTTAAGAAGTCTTTTTAGCTGATAGGAATGGAATGTTTGTATTTTGCAAAATCAAGCCAGGCAAGAAAATTTCTTCATTTCCCTTTTCTATTAGTTCCTAGTTCAAAACTCAACTGAGATTTTACTACCCACATATAAAGTTATAACATGTAATATAACCTACAAAATAAATGCTACCCACCTTTAAGGGTCCCTCTGTTAGATCCTGGCCTTCACCATACACCATCAGGCAGGAATTAATAACCTCATTTTACCTAACCTTAACCATACACCATCAGGCAGGAATTACTAACCTCATTTTACCTAACAGGAAGCTAAGACCTGGAGAAGTTGGTGCTATCAAAGGGTATAAAGGCACCTCCCTTTCAAACTCTGCCCCTATGCTATCCCCAGCCTGCTGCTGTTGTGAAAACAACCAAGGATCCAATTCCAGTCCTAATACTCGGTGATCTTGGACAATGCACTCACTGAGATACTCACTTTCCCTATTGGTAAAAATGGGGATGAAAAGCTGGCTTTTCACTTGATACATTTAAAATTATAATTATAGAATTCAGTTAAGGATCTGTTTATTAATTTAAAAAAAAGACTTAAAAAAGTATTCTAAAAGTAAAGAAATTTGTTTACTCAACAAATATTTGGAGTACACAAAATGTCAAGTCACGCACAGGGTGCTAAGAGTCAGTGTGATGTAAAAGACAAAAAACCCTGTTAGGAATGAGTCTAGCAGGGAAAAGCAGACATTAAACAAATTCACCCTACAGACAATCACCTAGTTACAGTTGTGCTGAGTCCTACGAAGGAAAAGATTAGTGTACTTGTAACAAGGGATGAAGTGCAGATGAGACTAACGCATTCAACAGGCACTTTGCATAGCCAGGACGAAAGTGCAAGCAGCTGGGAAGGAACAGCCTTGAGCCCGCAGGAGATCGCCACTGGAAGGGAGAACTGGGGGCGTGGCTTTCCAGGCAGGCCCCAGGAAGAAAATGCCAGAATATTCCAGCAGTGGGAGGGGAAAGAAAACAGAGCCCTAAGCCAATCTTAGGGGGTAACCCTGATGGCAGGGCACCAGGGGTAGGGGTGAGGTTTAGAACAACCCTCCAGAGGCCACTAGCGCCCTCTGTCGGTCACGGATTCAGGGCCGCCAACACTCGCTCCCAGATGGGGAAACTGAGGTCCGGGGCAGAAGGCCTGGCCTTCGAAACCCAGTAACCAAGAACCCTGTCCTGCCTCCCGCCGGGGCATGCTACCTTGTCCACCTGGGCGGCGCGGAGCAGGTCTCGGGCCTCCAGAAAGGAGAAGACATGCAGAAGCTCGTGCAGACCCAGCTGCGGCTCCATCACGTCCACAGCTCCAGCCCCGCCACGCCTTCACCGTGCTTCTGCCCCGCAGGCCAATCCTTGACCAACCCTCAGCGCTTCCGCCCCGCAGGCTAATCCCCGCCCAGCCCACCGCGCTTCCGCCCTGCAGGCAAAATCCGTCCAGTCCGTTGCATTTCGGCCCCGCTCAACCAATCCCCGTCCAGCCCGCTGCGCATCCGCGCTGGTAGCCCAATCCCCGCCTCCGCCGCAGCGCTTGGCCCGCTCCTCCGGCTGCGCTTCCGCCCCATTCAATAGCCCACCATCCTAGCTTCTCCCTAACCTTCGATTTGCCTGACTTCACCCTTGGACCTCGCTTTTTCCCTGACCCTTGTCCCGACACTCGCCCATCCCTTTATATTGACATGCACCCTCGCCTTGGCCTTTGCCCTTGCACTGACCCTCACGCTGGACTTTATGGTGGCCCCAAACCAGCACCTCCTAAACCCTTTGCCGTGGTGCTTGATCTCGCCCCTTTACCTCACCCTTGACAATACATGTGCCCCTCTCTAAACCTGGCCTTTGACTTAGACCTCTCATCTGGTTCATGCCTGGCCTTCACTCTGACCCTGGTCCTGCCACTTGCCCCTATCCTAACTGTTCTTCAACCTCACCCTGACCATTACCCTAATCCTTACTAGCAGCATGTTATTCATGCCTACACTCATTCCTGCACTCACCTAACCCAGACCCTGACACACCCTCATCCTGAACTTTGCCCTGGCTCTAACGAAACCTGGTGCCTCTCTTACCATGACCCCTAACTTGGTCCTCATGCTAGCCTTGGGCCCTGACCCTGGACCTCACTCTGAACTTGGCCCTGCCCCTGGCTAAGTTCAGGTCTGTTAGTATAAGGGTGAAGATCATGAGCAAGTTCAAGGTCAGAGAGGGCCAGAGTCACAAGATGAGGGTAAGGTCAGGGACAGAGTGGTAAGGGTCAGAATCAGAGTAAGAGTGAGTGTCCATTTCAGGGTAAAATTCTGTACCAGGTTAAGAGTCAGGATGAGACAGAGGCCAGTGTTGTGGTCAGTGTCAGAATCAGGTTCAAGGTCCAAATTCGTGTAAGGGAAATTTTTGGGCAAGGGTTATGGTCAAGATCAAGTAAGTGTGAGAGTCATAATCAAGGTCAGGGATCAGGGTCAGGATCCATTAGAAAATCAAAGTGAGGATGCAGGTCAGGGTGAGGTAAGTTTGAGAGTTGGACTCAGGTTGACAGTGAATGTTCAATTCTGTGTAGGATTCAGAGTCAAGGTCAGGGTGAAGTTGATGTTGAAGATTAGGGTGTCAGGTTCAGGGTTCAGATCAATGTGAGGATAGGGTCAGTGTCAGGTTCAAGTCTGTTTTCAGGTCAGAATGAACATGATATTTGTTGTCAAGGTCAATTAAAAGGTGGGATTCGTTTTCCATTGCTGCTGGAAAAAGTCAAGCCTTCCCTACTCTACCTTCCTCTTGTGCGCACATCCACCTGGATAATCCATAATACTCTTTCCATCTCAAGGTCTGTACCCTTAATTACATCTGCAAAGTCCTTTTTGCTATGTGAGATGACATTTTCATAGGTTAGAACATGGACATATTTGGGGGCAGGCATTATTCCACCTACCACAGAGTGTCAGAGTTAGGTTTATAGTCAAGGTCAGGTTCAAGGTCATGACGGGATAAGAGTGAGTCATTGACAACAGCCCAGTGAGTCCAGGTTCTCTTCAAAGGTCAGAATTAGGTTGAGGATCAAGGTAGGGGTGAAATTGAGGTCTAGGTCAAGGTGTCAGGATCAGGGTCATGGTCAGGTTTGGGGTGTAGATTAGTTTCAGCTCGAGTGTATGGTGTAGCTCAAGGTCAGGTTCAAGTCAAGTTCAGGGTCAGGGTGGGTCAATATGATGGTCCTTGTTAAGGTGAAGATTCGATTTACAGGCAGAGTGAAGCTGAGGGTCAGAATCAGATTGAAGGTGGTGAGTGTATCATTCATGATAGTGTTGTGTCATGACCGGCATAACAAATTGTCATTGTCAAGGGTAAGTCCAGGTCAAGATAAGCATGACAGTCATGTTAATGGTCAGCATCAAGGTCATGATGAGTGTAAAATAACGAATGTTAATTAGAGGGTTAGTATTAAGGTGAAGGTGATGGCCAAGTTCATGGATAAGGTTAAGTTCTAGGTCAAGTGGAGTCAGAGTTATGGTGAGGGTCAGGGTTTGATGCCGAGATCAAGGTCAGGTATGGGTGGGTAAGTGTCTAGCCAAGAATTGGGTGAGTACATCTGTCAGGGTTGGGGTGATAAGTAAGAGTCAGGTTCAGTATAAAGCTTAAGGTCAGGGCAGGGTAAGTTTTAGGGTCTTGTGTGAGTAGGTTTGGTTGAGGGTCAGCGGTCAAAAGTGTGAGTAGAGGCTCCCACTTGTGTGGAGGTGAGAGCTACCAGAAATTGAGCTAGACTAGAACTTACAGATGTGGCTGGAGAAACAGGCAGAGGCCAGATCCCAGAAATATCTTTAAAGACATGAGACAGTCAGACTTTTTCCTGAAAGCAACTGGAGTTTACTGTGTTTTGTATTCCCTCTAAAAGCAGTGACTGTGGCAGGGTTAGTCACCTCTTTTCCTCAGCGCCCAGATGGAGCACAAAATGAATATTTTAAGACTAAAGATTACAAAGAAGAAATTTCTCTAATCTGTTTTTATCTATCCTTGAACCAACACCACTCTCAATTATTATAGCCCAATAAGTCTTGGTATCTGATAGGGTAAATCCTTTCATCATTTTTCTCTTCTTCTGTTTCTGCCTCCTGTTTCTCCTCACAATCCTTTCATTTTCATATATATTTTACAATCGTCTTATCGAATTATTAAATAAGAAAAACAAGAGCAGGATGGAGTTGTATTGAGATTTACTGAATTAACAAATCAGTTCCAGGAATGCCTGTCTCCTTACCTGCTTAGTATCTCTGTATAAGGAGGTGGCATATCTGGTACTGGCTCACCCTACTCCTGAGGGTGGAGATATTTATAAACCAGATTATAAACCAGGTATAAAGTTTGCAACCTGAGCCATCCCTGAGCCTTGACTTCTGCCACCTCACCTCCAAATGGAAGCTCTGTCATACAAAGCTCCTAGGAAGCCCCCAGGACTAGAGTGGCTGTGAATGGGGCCACTTTCCCAGTGACCACAGAGAAGCAAGGGCCAGGAGATGATGCCACCTCAGCCACTTCCCTCAATAGGAATGGAGGAGGGGCAGACACCAGGCAGAACTACTTGGAGTTTTTATAATAAACTTCAAAACTGAACTAGCATTTAATGTCCCTGAGAATAAAAGCAAACCAAACGTTCCTTCCCACTTGCATTTCCAACATAAGGACATCTCATTCTGTGTTCCTGCAGATGGCTCTACCAGGACCATCCTTGACCAGGAAGGCATCACCTGGAGAAGCAGCACCATGGCAGGTACAGAAGTGGGCTCACTGTGTCTTTCTGATGGGTAAGTCAGCAGCACACAGATGGGAGGCTGAGGGCACAGCCACAGGTCTCCTTCACTGCTGGGGCTGGATGTCCTTATCACCTGGCTGGAATAGGACCAGGTATGGAGTGAGCCCAGGGTGGCTGTAGTGTGGCCATGGAGAGGTCATGGTAGGTGGAGTCAGGCTAGAGCATAGGAACAAGAAATCCAAGTGGCCCAGGGAACAGAATGGTGGGGCCTGGTCCAGCATCTCAGCCCTCTGGGATGAAGGGCCGAATTAGCTCCGGATTCAACAGTGACTCCTCGAGGGGCTGGTCCACGTGGAAGTCATGAACGTGGGGGGGCCCTGGGTGGGCCTTGGGGGCTGGACCCCCTGGGCGATGGGGAATCGGTAGCTCCGAAGGGTGGGCAGGCAGGGGAGCCGTGAAGAAGTACTGGTGCAGGAGGGCCTGAGGGTGACAAGCAAAGGACAGCAAAAGGAAACCAGTCACCTACAGGTCCCAGCCTTAACTCACTTCCCTGAGGGGGAGACTGCTTATCTGCTTATCAGCTCAGCTGACTCACATCTCTGAGTGCTTACTGTCTGAGCACTACTCCAGAGGCTGGGGATGCAGTAGATGTATCTGAGGTTGAGGGGACAATAAGCAAGATAAAAAAGTAAGATACTATGTCTGATGACTAGTGCTGGAGAGGTGGCAGACCTAAAGAGTGGTGAGAGGAGGTTCCCTGGGAGGTGGCACTTGAGCAGAGACAGGAGAAGTGAGTCAGCGAGGCCCAGGGACAGAAATGCACAAACTCTAGGACATGGAGGGGACCCTGGGTCCACGTGTTCACTCTGGGCCAGGGCCCAGGACGGTGCAAATGCTAAATACCTGCTGAAGGAATGAAGGGATGAAGGCGCGAGTCACCAGTAACCGCAGGTGTGCTCTTCTGTGAGGTGGGCATGCCTTTCTAATGGGCTACCCCTTCCTGCCTGCAGCCCCTCTGGGGTCTGCTCAAGGAAGGTATACTGGCTCCTCATCTCCCATCACAGATTCTAAGAGACCTTGACCTCCTGGGTCACATGGGCATGAGTAAGGAGGATCAGGGCAATGGGGTCAACCTACCTGGGAGGCCGAAATGCGCTGGCGTGGAGGGTAGAGAAGGAACTGCCCCAGCAGGTCCAAGGCCTGGGGAGAGGCATCAGGCAGCACCTCCCCCAGGGGCACGGGTGCCTGCTCCTTGAAGGAGATCTTGTTGTAGTCCGGCAACTCCATGATCTCCTGAGGAAAAGGGGGCACCTCAGGGCCAGCACTGCTTGCCAGATCCCTCTGTAGTTAGTCCTCATCCCCTGTCGCCCACCTGCTCACACTTATTAGCTGCTCCCCCACCCATGTGCCCCACTCTCATCCCATCACTTATATCTTCACATACTCACTCAGTGCTTCAGTCCTTCATGCCCCTACCCTCAGCACCTGCTCCACCCCCATCTTGGTGAGAACTGTAGTGTGCTAGAGGTGGATAGGAAGGGACAAGGGATAGGACCAGGTCCTTCTGCCTGCAACATGGCAAGGAGGGAGGAGCCCTTAAGCTGGCCAGTGGTCTGGGATTTCAAGAAGGCATGGGACCATGAGAGAGAAGGTGCAAAAAAGGGGAGTCATCAGCTGTTGAGGGAAACAAAGGACACCTGCCCCCAGCCCTCCCCACCATAGGCCCCTGCAAACCGGCCAGACTTGAGGGCTGGGAGTGCCTAAGATGCGAAGAACACAGCAAAGCTGTTCAATGTCGTTCTCCCCCGGGAACAGCGGGGACCCATTCAACAGCTCCCCCAGGATACAGCCCACGGCCCTGTAGATACAGAACCCAAATAGCTCAGAGACTGTACACCATGAACAAAGATCTCCCCACACCAGCTCCATTGCCTCACACCACAGACACCTCATGTGTGTCCAGTATACTCATACCAGCTCCATCACTCTTGGCCAGGACACAGATCTCCTCACACAAGCTCCCACCACTCACACTGGGGTCAAGGTACCCATAAAGTAGCCTAGAGGCTTCACAGCCAATAATAATACAGATCACCAATCAAAATCCTCAAGCCTAGAACACAGATCATATCCCCTTTCCAAGAATCTCTCAAGTCTCAACTCAGGAACACACAGCAACCCCTCAGCAGTTTTGAGGCTTCTCAGAGTCTCAAACTCTGGGACACACAACCACCTTCTCACATTCAGGGGCAGACCTCCAAAAATCTCAAATTCTTAGGCATGTACGAACCAACCTACCCCAAATAAAGGTTCAGAGCCTTCATATCCAGGAACCTGGGACTCTGGGTAGCTTAGAGGCATTATATCCTAAATTATGACCCCTGGAGCAGCTTAGACAATCCACACCTCAGACCACCTTCCCACCCCAGCCCAGAACCTCCTCACTTGGGGCAACCATTCTGATCCCACCCAAATCTCATGGAGAGGAACAGTGATCCCAAACTCCTCAGAGAAACCCTAACTAGGGAAGAAACCCCAAATAGAGAAGATACTCCAAGGCAATCTAGAATTCACATCAGGAAAACACTCCCAAAAGACTTTAGACCCAATACCCAGGAGGAAAAGGTGACCCCACGACCCACATTCTCCTTTGCCCAGTCCACAGGAGTCTCACCACAGGTCGACGCCTTGGTCATACTGGCGGGCACCATACAGGAGCTCGGGGGCTCGGTACCACCTATGAAAGGAGGGCAGGCAGTTACAGCAAGGTCAACGACAGCAGGCAGCCCTGGAAGGTCACCCCGGCCTCCACACTAGCTTCATGAGCGATGTCTGGACAGAAAGTCCATAAGCATCTCTTCCCCAATGGGAAGATTGGATCCTTCCACTGCCAGGTACTGCCTGGGAATTGGCCCTCCTTACCTGGTGGCCACCTGGTGTGTGTAGAGGCGGCTGCCCTCTGGGGAAAAGACCCGGGCCAGGCCAAAGTCTGCTATCTTGAGCTGGCCCGAGGCACTGATGAGCAGGTTGGCTGGTTTCAGGTCCTAAGGGCACCAAAGGAGGCATCAGTTCCTCCAGTGCCCCAGAAGACCTTGGGAGAGAAGCACTTGAAAGGCTGAGCAGCTAGGTCAGCCCAGGTCCCCACCCTATGCAGGACCACCCCCTGGCCCTGACCCATATAGGCCCTGCCCCTCTGACTATGTCTTCGTCAATGGCTGGCCTACTCCCAGCCCAGTTGTCCCCAGACCCTGCTCCACCGATGTTGTGACTGACCCGATGCACGATGTTGTTGGCATGGCAGAAGGCGACACCTTTAAGCAGCATCTGCAGGTAGCTCTTGACTTGCGCCTGGGCCAGTGGCCTCTGGGCGTGGCGCACCACCTCAGCCAGATCTGACAGCATAAACTCAAAGGCCAGCACGAAGCCTGCCCCATGTGGGAACACGGCCTTCAGTTGTACCACCTGTAGGTAGGGCCTCCTGTCAGCCCCCAGACTCATATGGCTTAGATTCTCTCTGAGCCCCCAGCCCTTGTCCCAGCAGAAGATAAGGCAGACAGAGGAGATGACATGAGATTAGAGCTCAGAACCAAGGAGCTGGGTGGCATCTTATTGCTCCCCTCTCCTGTGAGAAGGCAAGTCCCCACTCTAATACTCCATTCACACTCAGGGAAAAGGAGGTCTAAAGAAGGCCAGCTAAGGGCAGTGTCTGGTCCCCCACCTAGCCCACAAACAAGAAAATTACCTGAAAATAGACACACACACACACACACACACACACACACACACACAAAAACACACACGAGCATTAAGCCTCCTCCCCTTTCCTCTAGAGTCATTAAATCACAGCATGGAGAGAAGGCAAGGGAGATTACAACTCCCTGGCACTGGGGCAGGTGGAGACATGTCACATGTACTTCCTGAGGGCCCACAGAATCACAAGAGTTGGGCTGCACAGCAGTGAGCAAGAGCAGGGGCTGGTGGGTCCTGAAAGACCTTAAGGAGCTCACAGCACAGGGGGACAGACTACTGACAAATGAGTGAACACACCGACAGGGTACATCTAGGTTCTAATGAGGATAGAAAAGAACAGATAAGATGGGGTCAGCAGGGAGCTAGGAAGGAGCTCTGAGCAGGAGGACAGGTATAAGACCCTGAGGACAAGAGAAAGAACCATGAAAAGAATGAGGCTGGAATGTAAGGTGCCCTTCCTCACAGGCCCACAGTCTCTCCCAATTCTATCACAGGACAAACCACATCAGCTGGATCCTGTAGCTTCTGTCCATCTCCCCTACCACACTTAAGTTCTGAAGAGCCAGGTGAGGGCCAGTTTCTCTCCCTGTTGCCAGTGCCCAACATAGGATAGGGCTTACAGGAGGCCCTAAGGTTACAACATCCTCACTCCTCGATCAGACCTTGGCCAAAGCCTCCATGGACAAGCTGAGCACCCATGAAGTAGTGGCTGAGCCTGCTCACCTGTTTTGCAGAGTAGCGGAAAAAACTCAGGACAATGTAGGTAAAGCAGTTAACCCAGCCTGCAGAACAAGGCAGCTCAATAGGAGGCAGTTATTGTTACCAATAAAAATCACTGGACATTTTGAGAAATGAGGCATAAGTTACTGAATGAATAAATGAATGAATGAGTACCGGAAGAAATGGGTGAACAAGAAAAGTGAATGAATGAGAAATGAAGTAACTGGGTGAATAAGAATGAATATGTGGATAAGAACAGGAGTAAGTGAGGGGTGAGGAAGCAGATGAGGGAGCAGAGTGGGTGTAGGCCCCCCAGAGTGGAAGTGAGTGAAGGAGGGCAGGATGAGGCATCTCAGAACCCCAGCCCCACTCACATACTGATTGTCCTCGATCTCCTGCAGGGCCTTGATCTCCCGCAGGGCCTGGTTGGGGATGCCATCCTCCAGCCGCCGCAGAGCCACCTTCTTGAGAGCAACGATCTCTCCAGTCTGTGGGGAGCAGTACACAGACCCTGCTACCCTACCCATGGCTGAGAAAGGGGTGACAGGACAAGAAAAGTGCCATCTGGGTGGAACGCAGAAGCCTGAGGCCCTCGTGGGGGCGGAAAGCATCCCTCAGCCGCGTTCTGGAGGGAAATCAAGGCCAGCAGTCGCAGCGCCAGGCAAATAGCTCAGAAGCATCCACGCCACCCACCTAGGGGCACTCGTGCGATGACCACTGTACCATTTCTGCTGGTAGGCAGCTGGCCGCAACCTGGATGTCCCCACCCCATCCCTTAAAAGGGTAAAAGTGAAAACAGGTACATCTCATAGTCAGAAATGAATGGAACCCAAAGGAAGAAGACCCAGGAGGCCCTCGCGGACCCGGCTCACCTCCACGTGCTTGGCCTTGAAGACGATGCCATGTGCGCCCTCCCCGATGCGGCCCAGGATGCAGTACTGGTCCATTGCCCAACCCGCCTCCCGCGCCCGGACGCGGCTGCCTAGCAACAGGACGGCCTCCGAGAGCCGATACCAGATCGCAAAGTACAGCTGGGGACCGTGTGCGGGCTTCGTCCGCAACTTCCCTTAGGTCCCCGCCACCACTCTGCAGTGGGCTTCATTTGGCTGAAGTCATCTGTGAGCTGACAAGAGCAGCCCGACCTGGAGCAATGGCAGTCACTGCCCCTTCTCTGAACCGCCCCGACGTCGCTTAACGAGCTGCGCTAGTGCACGTAGCGGGGCGGAGCTGCGCAGCCGGGGGCGGGGCCGCGCGGCCGGGAGGGCGGCCACGGTGACGCAAGCCGAGCTGGCTCTTCCCTAGCGAGGCCAGCCTCCCCAGCCGTACCATCAAAGGTTGTTTACAACGCAAGTAGCTCTTTAATGTCTGAAAAGATGCCCAATTTCACGCACAAAATAAATGTGAAATAATGTACAATTTTTCATATGGCTAAAGATTCCCGATCAAACACCATTGGCCAAGAAATAGGAAAACAGGAGCTTTCATAAATTGCTGGTGGAAGTGTAATTTGGCAATGCTGATCAACTGCAAATGCATAATCTCTTAGACTCAGCAATCCCATTTCTAGAAATTCCCCTAACGGATATATTGTACATGTGTGAAACGATAGGTGCAAAATTATTAACTGAAGCATTGTTTAAATAGCAAAATACTGGAAACACCACAGATGTCTATCATTAGAAGTCTGACTAAATTGTGATATCTCTATCAAATGAAATACTAAGCAGCCTTAAAAATGAGCGAAGACACTTTTATGTATAGTAATAGGAATACTTCTAAGATATAATGTTAAGTTAAAAAGGCATGATGCAGAACAGAACATATAAAAGTGCCACTAGCTGTGTAAAAAGAAGAGGAGAAAAGAATATTAAAAAATGCTATTCATGCATTACAAGATATCTGGAAAGATATGCAAGATTTCATGATTGTGGTTACCTGGTAGAGAAGAGACCAGAATTGGGAACAGGGTAAGAGGCTGACTTTGCACTGGACCACTTTGTATTCTTAGAGTTTTGAACCATATAATTTATTAATTCTTCAAAAAATTAAATACTTTCTGGTTCATAAATTCCACTCTTAAAAATTTCATAAGAACTCCTGATGTCCACATAAAGATGTTCACCCTGTGTGATGATAGCAGAGGCCAGACAATAACTCAACTATATTTTGGCAACTCTGGGAATCAAATTATCTTCCCTCTCCAGGCTTTGTTGTTGTTGCTTTTTGTTGCTGTTTGTTTGTTTGGTATATCTTCTGACCTAATTGTGAAATGACTGTTTTCTTTAGCTTACATAGCCTCTGAAACCTCTGCTCAGTTAGCTTAGTTGTCAGCTAATTATTGGAGAGAGGTTTCCCAGTCTTTGACAAGGGACTGTGTGTGTGTGTGTGTGTGTGTGTGTGTGTGTGTGTGTGTGTGTTTAGGCCCACCTTGAACACTCACCTGAGCAGTTGACAACTCTGCCTTAGCTTTCAATTCTTGCTGGTGCAGAGCCTCAAGTTCAGCCTCATCAAGTCTTTCCTGCACACATGCACAGCTCTGGGCATGTACACATCCCTTCATAGGTATATGACCGTCTAGATTCCGAGCAATATGACAGAGCTTTTCAAAACCCTATGAGTATCTCATTACTCAGCTTTTCCTTTGAAGCTTCTTAGTCAGCCTATTATTTTCCCCACTGTCATCCTCTCCATCACATAGCCACAAGTTAATCAATTGCCTCTAATATTTTTAACAAATATCCTAGGGTAAAGACTTTGCACTGGGTGAGTTATGAGTCAGCTGAAATAGAGATAGCTTAATGAATGGGGTGTCTAGACAGGCCAAATAATGACCATGCTCTGGGATGAGATGTGAAAGGATCTCTAATACAGTCACAGAGCATTATGGCCCCTCCATTAGCTGCCATGCTCCTCGTTTTCACAAAGATTGAGGACTGTTCATTTTAAAGGTTACTATGGGATTAGAGAATAGGAACTGGAAATGGAGCAAGTGAAGACATCACAAGCATTGCAATTCTTACCGAGATCCCATTGTTAGCATTATGGCCCCTCCATTAGCTGCCATGCTCCTCGTTTTCACAAAGATTGAGGACTGTTCATTTTAAAGGTTACTATGGGATTAGAGAATAGGAACTGGAAATGGAGCAAGTGAAGACATCACAAGCATTGCAATTCTTACCGAGATCCCATTGTTTTCCTTGAATAAAGACTCTCTGCATTGCTATACATTTTTGTTTAATCTAGAGTATTTGAAATGTTGATCCTGTCCATTTTTGCCAGTTTTCTTATTGCTTTTATGTTGCAGGGAATTTTCAGAGGTTTAGTCTGCCAAGTTTGCTAATGTTTTCTCTCTCCATTCTACTTTTTTAAAAAATAGTTTTCTTATTTTTCAATATTATTCCAGGTGTACCCCAGGTGTACAATGTGGTGATTAGACATTTATATAACTTATAAAGTGATCACTCTTCTAAATCTAGTACCCATCTGACATCATACATATTTATTACAATATGATTGACTATATTCCTTATGTTATACTTTATATCCCTATGACTATTTTGTAACTACCAACTGTATTCCTTAATACCTTCCCCTTTTTCACCCACCTCCCCAACCCTCCTCCCATCTGGCAACCATCAAAATGTTCTCTGTATCTGTAAGTTTGTTTCTGTTTTGTTTATTTGTTTTGTTCTTTAGATTCCACAAGTAAGTGAAATCTTAGGCATTTGACTTTCTCTGACTTCACTCAGCACAATACCCTCTAGGTCTATCCATGTTGTTGTAGATGGCAAGTTTTTATTCTTTTTTTATGGCTGAGTAATATTCCATTGTATTTACATACCACCAGTTTTTTTATCTGTTCATCCATTAATGGATACCCAGCTTGCCTTCATATCATGACTATTGTTAATAATGCTACAGTGAACATATGGATTCATATGTCCCTTCGAAGTAGTGTTTTGGGTCCGTTTGGATAAATACCCAGAAGTGGGATTACTGGGTCCTTCTTTGTCTTTTGTCATAACCTTTGTTTTAACATCTATTTTGTTTGGTATAGGTATTGCTACCCTAGCTTTTTTCTTTTCCATTTTCATGAAATACCTTTTTCTAGCCCCTTACTATCAGTTTGTGTATGTCTTTCGATATGAAGTGAGTCTCTTGTAGGAGGCATATGTAAAAGTCTTGTTTTCTTATCCATTCTGCCACCCTATATCTTTTGATTGGAGCATTTAATTCATTTACATTTAAAGTAATTCTTGATAGATATGTAGTTATTGCATTTTATTATTCATATTTTTAATCTCTTCTTCTTCTTGAAGAAGTTCCTTTAACATTTCTTATAATACTAGTTTGGTGGTGATGAACTCCTTTAGCTTTTTCTTGTCTGGGAAGCTCTTTATCTGTCCTTCAATTCTTAACGCTACCTTTGCCAGATAAGGTAATCTCGGTCGTATGTCTTTGCTTTGCGTCACTTTGAATATTTCATGCCAATCTCTTCTGGCCTGCAAAGCTTCTGTTGAGAAGTCAACTGATAGTCTTATGAGAGCTCCCTTGTAGGTAACTAGATACTTTTCTCTTGCTACTTTTAATATTCTCTCTTTGTCTTTAAACTTTGACATTTTAATTATAATGTGGATTAGTGTGGGCCTCTTTGGGTTCATCTTGTTGGGATTCTTTGCATTTCCTAGGCTTGTATGACTATTTTATTAACAGGTTAAAGAAGTTTTCTGTCATTTTTTCAAATAGGTTTTCAATTCCTTGCTCTCTCTTCTTCTGGCATTCCTATGATGCAAATGTTGGTATGCTTGATGCTGTCCCAGAGATCCCTTAAACTATCCTCATTTTTTTTCTTTTTTCTTATTGCTGATTGGGTGTTTTCTGTTACCTTATCTTCTAATTCGCTAATTTGATCCTCTGCTTCATCTAACCTGTTGATTCCTCTAATGTATTCTTCATTTTAGTTATTGTATTCTTCACTTCTGACTGGTTCTTTTTTATATTTTCTATCTCCACTTTTATGTTTTCTATGTCTTTGTTAAAGTTCTCACTGGGTTCCTCTACTCTTTCCCTAATTCATTGAACATTCTTATAATCAGTGTTTTGAACTTTGCATCTGATATATTGCTTGTCTCCTTTTTGTTTATTATTTTTCTGGAGTTTTGTCCTGTTTTTTTTTGTTTTTTTTGTTTTTTTTTTTTTTTTTTTTTTCCATTTGGGACATATTTCTCTGTCTCTCCATTTTGGCTGCCTCCATGTGTTTGTTTCTATGTATCAGGTAGGGCTCCTATGTCTCCTAGAGTTGGTAGAGTCACCTTATGTAGTAAATGTCCTGTGGTGCCCAGTGGCGCATTCTTCCCTGATTGCCTGAGCTGTCTGCTTTAGATGTGTCCCTTGTATGGTTTGTGTGTGATCCCTGTTGTAGTTAAGGCTTGGTTGCTCTTTGCACATCAGTGGGAGGGATTGACCCTCTGGCTGACTGGTTGTGAGAACTGGACGGTGGGGGTCTCACATTCTGGAGCAGAATTTGCTTTAGCAGGGCTCTGGTGCCTTCCCAGTCTGCTCTTTGGGTGTGTTGTCCTTGGGTGAAGTACTGGAGATGCTCTGACTCTGATGCTGAAGCCCACCATCAGGTGAGCCTGCCCCAGGACTTTCTGGGAGGGGCCCCGCCACAGGCCAAGTTCAACCTCAGCCTGTGCCCTGCCTGAAGCCACCTGGCAAGAGTCGCCAAGCAATCCTCAGATGGCCGCCACCCATCCTGGACTTGTGCCTATGAGGGGCCAAACCTCAAATCTAGGTTGGCTGCTGCTAGTGCTGGGCTTAGGGCTGCTCAGCAAGAGATACGGGACATACTGAGGCCAGACACTTCTTGTTTGTGTTTTGTAAACCTTTGAGAAATTTTAGGAAAGTCCAGAGCATGAGCCAAGACAGGCCATTTGTATAGAAAAGCCACTGGAAGTGGCCTGACCTACCCACAAGTTGGGTGGGTCAGGGTCTCAGGGAATCACCAGGGCAGGGCCACTAGTGTTAGCCAGGTTGCTGAAGACTCAGGTATACAGTCTGCCTGCATCTACATGCTGGGATGGGGCAGGGCTCAAAAAAGAAATGATGGATTCTGCTAGCACCTCTGTCTGGGAGAAAGCTGCCTCTTGAGCTCTCACCCTGAAACTAGACAACTCAGTTTCTTCCTGTATGTCCCTGGCGCCTTTCAAGCTGCTGCCCCAGTGCTGGAGCTCAGAGTAAATGGGTCAATTGGCAAGTAAGTCCAGGTGCGGGCTCCTTAAGAGAAATGTCTGTGACTCCAACCACCTTCCGTGTCACTCAGCCCCAGTCTCTGCTAGTTTTCACAGCCAGAAGTTGTAGGGACTTCTCTTCTTGGCACTGGAATCCTGGGCTAGGGAGCCCCGTTTGGAACCCCTCTGGGGGGACTTCCACAGCCAAGATATCCCTCCTGATTCTCAACTGCTTCACACAGGAGTGGTACCAGCCTGTGCTGCATTTTTGCTCCTCCTACCAGTATTGAAATGCCCTCTTTTGTATGTCCCCAGTTGTAGAGCTTCTGTTCAGCTAGACTTCAGGTGATTCCCAATGATAGCTGTTCTGTAGTTTAGTTGTAATTTTGATGTGGTTGTGCAAGGATGTGAGCACAGCATTTACCTACTCTGCTGTCTTGACTAGAAGCCTTCATTCTATTTTTGACTCTTATTTACATTTCATTGCACATGGGTACTCACGGTTGATCTAGGTGCAGTGTGAATTTCCCAAAATAGAGTACTATAATGTCCTCTAACTAAAATGTCCTACAATAGTGGATTGATTGGAATGGCTAAAGTCCAACAATATGTCAGTTTTAAAGGTTTATTTGCAGTTTGTTCCCCCCCCCCATTCTTTTTACCATTCAAAGTGAGTTTATTGGAAATAAACAGTACATACAAGTGAACAAAAAGACATGACATTCCCATAATCATGTCCACCTGGGGGCAGCCCTTGCTGAAACTCAGGTTTATATCCTGCTAGATTCTCTCTCTCTCCTGTGGTATATATTTATATACTTATTCTCAAAATATATTTACATATTTATTCAATATATTTGAGCTTATACTCTAATAGTGTTTGGTGCTTATCTTAAATCCTAATTTTGATATGAAATATTTGAAAAATTAGTAAATTCATCAATTAAGATATAAATATTAGCACAGACATACAGTAAGGAGGAAGGCTTCTTTCTACAGCCAACATGGCCAGTGTCCAGTGGTTCTTTGTTGTTAGAGATGGCTTGTGTGAACATGAAAAAACTGTGACGATATAACAAACCTCATGTCCTGATGCAAATTTGAATCCCCAGTCTGAAGTAATAGCAGAGGAATCATCACAGAAAAACTTCAGCATTAGGCCTCTGCCTTCTCTCACTCGGCCTCCAGCTTCATGCTTCAAAAACTTCTTTATCTTTTCTTTTCTGGCTCCATTGACAATTTGGTTCCCAGTGATGTGATCTGTTCAGGTGCCTTACATTTATCCAATACCTTCTTGCCCTTCAGCAGTAATGTCAATGGACCTGGACTGCATTTTTGCTTACTTCATATTGCTTTCCTCACTCTCCTCCTCATATTTATTACATGAATGTGGGCAAGGGATTCTCTTTATGCCTTAGCACCTATATTGATGAGTACTAACCACTTGACAGAGCTGCTGTGGGAATTTAGTGGAATAAGACATGGAACACTCTGACTAGTGCTCAACAGTGAGTTCTCTCGCAGGAACTGGTAGGTCTCATCTAATCATAGGAAGCTCTTTGAAACCCTATTATCCATGTATTCATTTTCTCAGATGACTTTCAAGGCCAGTGGCTTGGACGGAGTGGGACGAACAAATGAGAAACAAAATATAAACCCTCCTGTCTAGTTGCTCAAAATGGGGTCTTCCAACCAGAAGCATTGACCTCCCCTGGGAGTTTGTTGCAATGCAGAAGCTCAGCAGCACCCAGACCTATTTAATCTGCATTTTTAATAAGGTCCCAAGATGACTCAAATGCATATTAAAGGTCAAGAAGGACCATTCTATAAATTCCCTTTTGTGAAAAGGAGAAATGTCTACTCCAGCACCTGTTGTTCCTTAAGCTTAAGGAAGAGGCAATAGCTTTTATAAAGGACCTTTGTGGTGATTAAATATATTATCAGCCAGTGTTTTAAAATACAACTGATAGTTGATCTTTCCACTCCCCTCCACAGCTGCTTATCTTCCCAAATTCAGTGTTTTCTCAAATACTGAAACCAAACCAGTAACTTTCCACCACTCTTAGCATCCATCAAGTAATAAACCAATAAACCTCCATGACTGTCCATAATGTGCCATCCTCTGAATAGGGCTACTGTCCGAGACTTCGGCCTTAAAAGGCTACAGTTGCTCTTGTAGCATTAGCATGTAGAGGCTTAAAGTGGGGATGCAGCAAAACTAGCTGCAATGGGATTCTCATACTGCTCCTTACCAACTGAGGACCATGACAGTTGGTGAATGTCCTCCTCTTCAAGTGAGTATATGACTATCACTCACCTCAGAGTGTTGCTCCTATGATTTAATGAGATTATCATGCTAATACCTGTCTGTAATAAGCCCTAAAATCCTCACTAAACATTCATCATTACTGTCATTTCAAGCATGAAGATCTTTACCAGTGATGTGAGAATCGCAAGTGAAGATGGCTAGATTCAGGTAAGTGAATAATCTATTTAAAGATCCAATGTGCTACACAATAAGTACTGAAGCATGGATTTAACTCTAAGTCTTATAAATTTTTAAATCCCAGATCTTTGTTGTTCTCTGTACTACAAAGCAGCTCCATCCAGTGCTGTGTTTTTCTTAAACACCATAGCACATGCCATGTGCCATGTGCCATGTGCTATGTGGTCATTTTTAAAGAGTTAAGGGAAGAAGACTTGCATCCTCTCCTTAGTCCAGAATTGATACGGCTAGAAGCACTGGGAGGGCTACCAGATATCATCAATAATCCCTGATCTGCTCAGGCTGCTTTCCTCCCTGTGGGCTCTGGATCAGCAGAAGTTTCAAGCATAATGTATTAGTCCTTGGACCTTTGAAAAAATCAAATTGCTAATGTTTAATGAGCACTTAAGATGTGCCAGGACATGCTGGAAGCACTTTACATGCTAACCCAATGAGGTTGCAAAAATAATTGTTCACATAAGAAGAATAAGGTTTATAGAATTGTAAATCTTCCAATTTCAGGGAGCTAAGAAGGGAGGAGCTAGAATCATAACAAAATATACCTAACTCCAATGCTACATTCTACCCCTTGGAAAGAAAAAAGAGAGAAGTGGGGGTTGGGGGTTGGAGGGTGGGGGGAGATGGGAAGGGGAAAGGGAAGCGGGGAGGGAGAGAGAAAGAGCAAAAAATGATGGAATTAAGTTCATTTAGCCAACTGCAGGAAACATGGCCTTGAGATTCTTACAAAAGGCCTTGGTGAAGATATGCTCGGAAAGTATTTTTTCAGTTAGCTCTCAATCACTATCAGTCTTCATCTCTCTGTCTTGCTCACATACATTTTTTTCCCCTTTCTTTCTCTTCCATCTCTTTATTGCTCCATCATGCTTTTGGAAAATTTGCCATAATTCTTAAAATAATAATCTCAAATACTCAATAGATATTCATTGATTCACAACTATGTTACAAATTCTGTCATTTTTTAATGAAAATAACTTGTGAATTTACGAGTGTCTACTTTTTTATATTACTTGTAATCAATTATTCACTTATCATTGTTTATGGTGTGGTACAGGGAGGGATATACTTTTTCTACATGGAAAGTCAATATTCCTGATGAAAGTTAATATATAATGCAGTCTTTGTTACATAGTAAGTCATACAGATGCAAGTTTTAATTATAATGTATCTTAGAATTAATTAATTGCTCTTAGTCATGCTGGAACAAAATATAAAAAAATACACCAAATGCTCACTTACTTGAAGGAAAAAAGAAATATTTGGAAGGGCTTTGTAAACCTTAGATATTTTTTCTCTTTCAGGCAGTGGCTCCCTCAATAGCCTGGTCTCCTGATGCTAATATTTTCAGTGGTGTCATACATTTTGTTTCTGTTTATCCTAAATTTTCTCAGCTTCATCACCAGTAGAAGCAGAGAGAACAGAAAGAAAACTTATATCAGCTATGAAATTTACTCCCAATCAACTAGCCATTCTAAGTCATGTGTTTGAAGAGAATTTTTTCCGTAGTCATCCCAACAAAGAACTGTCTGAGTGGTGAAGATAAAATGTGTGTGGATTTCATGCTCCTTTAGAAAGGTCCCTGACATTTATGGTTGCAGTAGACACATGTCACTAAGGGTCCACTCAAGAGATGAAAACTACATAGTAATTTGAATAGAAAAAGTTTAGAATAAATAATTATTAACTATAACAGGGGATAGGAGTAATGAGAGTTGGCTAGTAATAAGTAGAGCAAACTAAAAGAATATAGGAATAGCAGATATAAGGAGCAGCCACTACCCTAGGGCTGAGATAGAGTTCCCTGGTAGAGGTCTCCTCTGAGAGAGGGTCTGGCTGTGGTCCACTGAATGGCAGGGAAGTCACTGGAGGTGCTGTGATGGTGAAACATGCCAGAATTCTGCCCTTTGAAGTTTGCCATAAATCCTCCCTCTAGATACTAGGGAGAGGCTGTCTCTGGAAGGTATTTCACCAGAGAGACCTTTCTGTAAAACTGTTGAAGAGGATGCAGAAGGAAGCTGTGAGCTAGGGGCACCTCTGGATTCAATGCACTGCAGGAGCCAGCTCCTAAAGAAGCCACCGCACCATATGAGCGGGACACTGGAGAAGCTGCCTATGCTGCAGGAGCTGTGTGTGTGTGCTCAAGTATGCTAGTGCTGGAGAAGCTGCCAGCACTCTCCAAGGGCCTGGAAAGCAAGCACAATTGAAGCAGGTAGGAAAACCTTTCCTCCTTCCTTGTATCTCCAGCGCTCTCTACTGACAAAGATTACTAACATCATGCCAACAGTCAAAGGGAAAACAAAGAGGCAGGTGCATTGTCCAGAGCAGACAATGAAGGTGAATTTGGAGCCACACAACAAACTGATAATTGGCAGGAGCCCTGTAACAGAGGGTAAGAGAGTGGCTTGATTCCAAAGAATTGAAGACAATAAAAACAAGTGTGTTATTACTCTTTTATATTTCTGATCCATTATATGGATAGGTGTATGTATTTAAGTGTATGCATAACACATCATATGAGATAAAATAGTTAGATGGACATTTTAAACAATTAGGATATTTACATATGGATACAGAATATCATTTATATAATATTATTCATGTAACGTAACTCATTTTCTAAGAAAAATGAACTTCACAGCTATTAACTGATTTGCCTAGAGTCCTGCAGCTGGCTGGAAAAGTAGTAATTAAAATCCAGGTTTTAAGAATTTTTTCTTGTGATCTTATCACCCTCTATCCACTCATATCTAAAGGTGATGAGCAGCCAGGAGCATGGAGGAAATGTATTTCCAGCTGAGGGACTAGAGAGAGTTCAAGGACAAAGGTGGTAGAATTCATTTACATTCGATGAAGGACCTTCCATGCAATGGGAATGATTTGAGTAAAGAGTCAAGGTGTTGGGGTACAGTGTCTCAAGGTGAGCTGGAAGGTGAGAGATATATCAAATAGTCATGTTCCAGAACAAAATAGGCATGTACGTAAAGAATGGAAGGAAACTAAGAAACTCAAGATGGAGCCAGGTCTCTAAGGCTGTGGCTTAAATGGAAGGAATGTGCTCTTCTTGCTTTGCAGTTGTAGGGGAGGCAAACCACCTCTATCCATCTTGTGTTTTCAGCTGAGATTCTTTAACAAGACAAATTAGCAAGAGAAAAACAGTTTATGTTTTTGAAAAGATGCTCAACATCGCTAGCTATTAGGGAAATGCAAATCAAAATCACAATAAGATACCATCTCACACCTGTTAGAATAGCTATAATCAACAGTACAAGTAATAACAAATGTTGGAGAGGATGCGAAGAAAAAGGAACCCTCATACACTGCTGGTGGGACTGCAAATTGGTACAGCCACTATGGAAAACAGGTGACGGTTCCTCAAAAAAAAACAAGAATTGATCTACCGTATAATCCAGCAAGCTCTTTACTGGATATTTACCCCAAAGTCTGGAAAATCCATATCCGAAGACATTTGCACACCGATGTTCATAGCAGCATTATTCACAGTGGCCAGAACATGAAAGCAACCGAAGTGTCCTACAATAGATGATTGGATAAAGAAGCTGTGGTACATATATACAATGGGATATTACTCAGCCATAAGAAGAGGTGAAATACTGCCATTTGCGACAACCTGGATGGACCTCAAAATAATCATGCTAAGTGGAAGAAGCCAGACAGAAAAAGTAGAAAATCACATGATACACTTACATGTGGGATATAAACCTAAAAGCAACAAATGAATAGGACAAACACAGACTCATAGACATGGACTATATAGACTAGTGGTTGCCAGAGGGTAGGAGGTAGCAGAGGAGGAGGGAGGTAGAAGGGGCAAAGGGGGTCAAATATAGTGGGTTAGGAGGAGAGCAAAGTGGATATAGGGGATCAAATATATGGTAGCTGAAGGAAACTAGACTTTGGGTGGTAAACACACAATAGAATATGCAGATGTCATATGATAATTTACACCTGAAAATTATATAATTGTATTAACCAATGTTACCCCAATAAACTTAATTAAAAAAAAAACAGTTTATTAACTCATACAATGAATGTTGTACAAAAGAAACCTCAACAAAAAAAAGTAACGAAAAGCAGTGGCTTAGAACTACAGCTTACATAACATCATCAACAAAGAACACTACATTTTTAGAGAAATGGCAGGACAAAAGAAGAAGTTTTAGGCTAGGCTTCCAAATGTGGCAAACTGTGGAAAGATAAACATACTAGATGGAATCAAGGGAGAAGATTTATTTGCAGAGCCCTCTGGTGCCATTTTTGGGGTGATAAGTGTCTGTCTCCAGAAAAAAAGAATTTCTTTCCTGCCTTTAGGCAAAGGGGAGCTATTTCTGGACTTGTACTTCTTAAATGCCTTTAGCTCAAAATAATTTTTATGTCATATGCATATTTTGGGATTACATACTCTGATTTCCTTCAGCCTTATTGGAATTGTTACTTTATTTTTCATTTTCCATTTCAAAGTTGCCTCCAATCAGTAATAACCCTAGAATCAGACTAAGATAGCCTTTTTACTTAATGAAAATGGAAATGATGGGAATAGAAACAAGTGAGCAAACCCTTAACATCTGGTTCCCAAACAATAGAGCCAGACTCCCACTAAAGACATGTAAGAGGTTATGCTGTTGGGAGGCAGTGGTACCCCTGAGAAAAGCTTGCCCCAGCTAGGGGTGCAGAATACCTGGGCGGAAGCCACCTGAAGCTCCTGGCAGAGTTGGGAGACCCTCAACAGAACTTGATCATCGCCATGTAGGGCCAGGAAAACAGTATGGTGGTTTCTTTAAAAATTAAACATAGAATTACCATGTGATGCAGTAATAATTTTATTTCTATACCCCAAAGAATTAAAAGCTGGCATTTGAAGAGGTATTTGTACACACATATTCATAGCAGCATTATTCATGATAGCCAGGGGCTGGAAGCAACCAAAGTATCCATGGACAGATGAATGAATAAATAAAATGTGGTATACAGCAATTTTACTTAGCCTTAAGAATATGGGAATTTTGACACATGTTACAATACAGATGAACCTTGAGGACATCATGCTCAGTGAATGTCAAAGGTTTAGGTAGGTTAAACTACACTGTGGTATTGCTGCCTCAGCACCCATTTTGTGTGGCCAAGCAAACTGCAAGAGCCTTGAACTGACAATGAGCCCTCCCTCGAGCCATTCTTAAACAGCCTACAGAGTCACAAGTATGGGTAAGCTCCTGATGTGACTTCCCTCACGTCCCTGTGAGCAACGACTGTTGAGTCTCCCTTACTTCAAAGGGCCTTCCCTGTGTACACCCGTTAGATAAGATCCTTGTGGAGCTTACCAAAAATGTGCCCTTTCTGATTTGAATTGACCAATCTGGCCCTTGCCTGGGAACTCCAAAGCACTCCACCCATGGACCCTAAAAAAGAAGGCATGTGTCCCAGGCCCTGCAGCTCTGTCTGCACCCTGCCTTGACCTCCTTGCATGACCCCTTGCTTCCTTCAGGGCCCATGAATAATAAACTTCTCTACAGTATATCAGTCCCCTGTGGACTTTTGTTTACCTGTGGCTCACCATCCCACATGCTGGGGCTCCATTTAACAAACATTAATTTAACAAAGTCACAACAGTGAAATAAGCCAGTCACAAAAGTACAAATACTCTAAGATTCCACTTACATGAGGTCCCTAGCATAGTCAAATCCATAAAAATGGAAAGTAGAATGGTGGGTGCCAGGGTCTGGAAGGAGGGAAATGAGGAATTAATGTTTGATGGGTGCGAAGTCTCAGTTGTGCAAGATGAAAATTCTAGAGATGGAGGGGGGTCACGGCTGCACAACAATGTGATGTACTTAATGCCCCTGAATGGTACACATAATAATGGTTCAAATGGTAAATCTCATATTATATTTCACCACGATAAAATTATTTTCTTTGGCATGATAGTCGTGCCAGTCCCCAATCATGGATATAAGGCCACAATTTTACAGAGCCCTTGGATTTATGAATGGCAAATGTCTGTTTCCATTATGGCTTGCCTTTCCCTCTCTAATCTCATTTTAGATGAACAGAAATTCTTAATTTTAATGAAGTCAAATGTATCATTGCTCCCTTTATGGTGAGTGCTTTTTACGTTTGTGTAAGACCTCTTTGTCTACTCCAAGGTTTGTAAAAAAGGCAACAGGAGAGTTGGGGGGTGGATCTCTTGCCCCAGGCTGAAGTCAATACACAACCAGACAGTTTTAAGGTTTGGCTACATCAAGGCTATATTTTCTGCTCTGAAATGTTCTCGTTCTCTAAAAACTTAAGTTCTGCGTATTCTAATATAATTTTGTGGTCAAATATCTAAACCCTTCTGCAATTTAATCTCTGACCCTATTCAAGTGACTAGGCGTTTTGCAGTTTAAACTTTGACTCTACCTGACAAACTGCCCTCCTGCATTGCCCGTTTCACTACAAAACTTGTTTTACCAGTTTATTTTGTAGACTCTAAGGGAAATTGAGGCTTTGGCCTATGCCTTGTTACTCTCCTCCTTCCCCGTTTTAGGACTCCAAATGTTGGCCATATCCTGTTACTCCACCTGCTGACCGAGAGTTCTTATCTCACAATCACTGAGTCAGCCAACCATTGTAAGTCCAGTTGCCCCCACCAATCAGAAAATGAATGATATATGCTTATGGTCTCCTGGCAACTCTTGCCTTTAAAACCTTTGCCTTATTTTTCCCACCTCAGAGCATGTCCTTGGTTCATGTTGAAGGCTACACATGCTTTGATTTGCAAATCATATCGGAAGAGTCCTGTGGAACTTTTGTTCACAGCTCTTTCCCAGTTGCAATCCTTTCTCTAACAGGTTCAGATAGGGCAAGCTCCTTCCTGACTGCCAAGTGCTTGGTAGATGGGATCCCCTCTGCTCTCTGGACCCTCGATCTGCCCTTAGGAATCTTTTCCCCAAAGGGTGCTGCCCCTACAAGCTTCCTGGTCAGCCAGCCTGTGTGTGACGATCCTGCTAAGCTGTGGCCAGCTCCCTGTTGTCTAAAGCTCACTACTGGAATCTTGCCAACATGAATAAGTCCCTGCAAGGAGATTCACTGTAGCTCCAAAATATTGGAAATATACACAGCTATCAGTGGAGGCAGGTGAGCTAAAACAGAGTAAATCCATACAACTGAATTTCTGCAGCCATTACATGCTACATCTATGCTGATAGGAAGAAATGTTCAAGAGAAGGAAACACATTTTGCAGTCTAATAGATTTATAATACTTACGTTTTTGTAAAATAAATATTTTATGTGTAGAAATACAAGAAAAATTTGGAAGAATGTGTAAATGGTTACCCCTGGAGTTGCAATTGGAGAGACAGGTATTGGGGGCTGTGATGATGGAGGAAATGTTTTACTCTAAATTTATATCGTTTTTATATATGTGTAAGATTAATGTCAGTTTTAACTTTGTATGGCATATTGTCTTCTGTAATTTCCCTAATGAAACCAATTAAACAAAATTAAAATAGGAAAGAAGGGATTTGCCTCAGTTTTCTGTGTCCTTAACCTCCAGACCCCAGGTTTCTAGTGACATAGAAATGTTATATGTGTATCAGAGCCAGATGACTCCTTGGAAATCATGGCTCAATGTTCCCCTTGTCCAGGGTGCTGCAGGGGTGCAGACCTGTACCCAAACTCTGAAGTTCAGGTTAAAACATTAGATCTACCACTTGTAGGTGTGGTCCCTTGTGGGAAGTGATTTCTCATCTGCTCTCTTCACCAGAGCCCCAACTCTATGTTAATTTATGGTAATTTTCTGATTTGCAGGTGTACCCTCTTAGGAAAAGACATCTGGAGAAAAGGCACATGAAATGATTGTAGGAGGTAGTGTGACCAGCTGCCTGGAGTCATTAAATACTTGGGAGGTGCTCAAAGTAGGCCCTGGCCATCTTTTTGCATTTCAAAGGCTTTCAGAGATGATCTATTGTAGTCACCTTATTTCACTGTGCAGAAACTGAGGTCCAGAAAGCAACATGTCTTGTCAAAGCCATGTACTCCATCCTTAGGCAAGTTCCCAGACAAGGATGGGGTGAGAGCAGATTTTCTCTTCACTAAGGAAATAGTTTACAATCTGCAAAATGTCCAAAGCACATCTCCCTTCTGGGAATTCTATCTATGCACCTGGAAAGCTAGCAACATTCCAGGTGTTCTGGATCCTGGTTGCGTCTTCCAGACTGGTGGGAAAGGAGCAGAGAATCCAGGCCAAAGGTTATTAACTGTTTCCAAGGGCAATTTGGGAAAAAGATGAGAGGAAGACTTAAACATTTGTCTATAAATGCAGGAGCCTTAGTGCCCCTCTATATGTTGCCATGGAAATGTAGGGAGGGCACCATCCCAGGGCCTGAGTTGGAACCCCAGCTCTGCTACACAGCTGTGAGGGCTGTTGACAGCTTTAGTGTGCACCATCAGGGCTCCCATCTAGAGCTGCATTGCCTGGTAGAAATTCAATGTGAGTCACATATGTAATTTAAAAATTTATAGTAATCACATTAAAATAGTAAGAAGAAATAGGTGATATTGATTTTAATAATATATTTTATTTTACCCAATATGTCAAAAATGTTATCATTTTGACTATTGAGCTATTTCATATTGTTTTTCCTGCTGAGTCTTTAAAAAGCAGTGTGTGTTTTGCACTCACAGCACATCTCAGTTCAGACTTGCTATGTTCGGGTGCCCAATGCCACCGTATTGGATATAAATGACCTCACAGCCTGTTTCAGAGGAGGAAACAGGGCAGAAGTTAATGGTCAAGGCTGCACCTTCCAAGGGGTCTGAGGCTGACCTCTGCTCTTGAAGAAGTGGGGATGAGGGTGGTGGTGAGGACCAATGAACATAGGGCAGGGTTTGGGACAGGGCTTGGCCCAAAGCAATGATCTAGACATGGGAGCCTTTGAGCTCTGGACTTGTCCTTCTTTGGCCTTGCCCTGTCAGCCATTTGGTCTCTGTTTTGATACATACTTTCCTATAACAACTTTTGAGTTTCTCTCATTCTAAAACAAGTCTGTCTTTGTGTAGAGTTCCTTCCATTCCTCTGCAAACCTCCCCAGGGGTCATAATATACTGGCTTTCCTCATTTCTGCATGTCCCGTTCATCTTTCTCTTTTCTTCAGAAAGCTTCACTCTCACCCTTCCCTTGGAAGTGCAGTTAGGTCTTCTCAAATATAGAGTTAGGTCTTAAATGTGACCTAAGAGGCAAGAAACAAAGCAAGAGATTTCCGGGGTGGTTAGTCCTTGGGGGCCATGTTGTTAACTGAAAAATAAAAGGCCAAAGTGAGAGGTAAACAGCATTGATGTGAAATCAAAAGAGTAGCTATTCAGAAAACACTGATTCAGGCAGAAGCTCAATGTTCTGATTAGAAGACAAAGGCAGGAGGTATTTATGAGAGAGGAAAGGCGAACAATTATATCAATAAAAGGAAGGCATTTCTATTGGTGCAAATAAGCTAATACAGTGACACTAACTCTAAGTGATGTTTTTAATTTTTACTCTGGTAGTCGTCAGTCTGGTTAGTCATATCTGCTTTCTTGTTATCCTTGAAAACAGGACATGATATTGATTTAGGCCCTGTCCAAAGGTTATTTTGCCCTGTTTTAATATTCCAAAGATTTATAAGACATGCAAGGCAGTTCTTCTGGCATGGCAGCTCCAGCTCCATTTTAAAGTTGCTCTACTTTTTTTACGGTGTAAAGTGGTGAGGAGTTACATTGAATCATGTGTTGTTTGGGGTCTTTGTGGGGTTGTTGTAGGGTCATGTGGGATGGGGGAGGGCACTTGGGTGGTTGTGGGGTTGTATGGGTCCACATGAAGTCACATGGGTCATTGTGGGTTGATATAGTGTTATATAGAATGGTATGGGGTTTTGCATGATCATTGTGGGGTGATTGTGGGGTTGTGGGGGGCCATGTGGGATTACTGTAGTGTTACCCAAAATGGAGTCACTTTTGCTAAGCCCCACCAAGACTTAACACATAATGAATTGCAGTTTCAGCCCCTCCCAGGAGTTGAATTTTAAATCAATCAGTCTGGAACTTCTTGATCAACACCAGCAGATAATCTGCTTGATAAGACCCCACTGCCATTCCCTAGAGGAAGGTGACCTTGCCTGAAATAATCCACTCTTTTAACTCTCTTGTCCCACCTCTTTCTACCTATAAAGACTTTTCATTTTGTACACCTCTGAGCACTCTTCTGCTTACTACATGGGATGCTGTCCTGATTCATGAATTGTTTAATTAGAACTTTAAGTTTATTTGATTGAATTTTTGATCTTTAACACCTTAAACTTAGAGTTAGGTCCTAAATGTGACTCTGGGAGGCAAGGAACAAAGCTAGAGGTTTCAAGAGTGGAAGAGAGGTAATGGTAGTCAGTCATTGGTAGTGGTGTGGGCTTGTGTAGAGTCATGTTCACATATTGATATAAAAACGAAACCTGCAGAGAATTTTTATAAGAGTTTATCTGAGCCAAACTGACAACATACCAGGAAGCAAGATCTCAAATGCTCTGGAGAATGACCATTTTGCAATTCTTGTTATACATCTGGAATTAAGGCAGGAACTACAAATGATTACATGAAGGTAGGAGAAAGCAAGGCCAGAATTCTCTATGATTGGATTATAGAATAGTCAACAAGATTATGTGCTCCCTTGGGGATGATTACTACCTCAGAGGGGTCTGAAAAAGAGGCTTACTTCTGGCCTCTTTTTCAAAGATATGTTAACCTATATGCACAAGAACAATGGACAGGGCTTGCTTAAAGCAAAGATAAACCTTTTATAGACCTGGGGCATGACTATCCACCCTGACCTGCCCAGTTAGGAATTTATGATCAGATTATCCTATAGGTTACTTTCAGTCACTGAACTTGTCTGATTTTTACATAGCCCTTTTTTGTTCACATATGCTTAGATAACTCCTGAAAATTTCATCATACTGTGTTATTTTGTTTACTCATACATTTTGTAACAGAGATAACATGAATTTGACTAGTAAACTCAAGTAAAATAAAATTGTTTCTCTGCATTATAGTCAATATTGATAACCCTAAAAACATGCTTATTTTAATTAAACTAACAAACTTAAACTCTTATTTATTAAAGATTAACCTTAGATCATATGAACTTGAAAAGCGTTTGGGTTAGTCTGCATATTTCTGAGTTTTAGAATATCCAATCCTTATTAGTGTTTGCTTCAAACTAATTAATTTTTACTTATTAAATTAATTTTAATACCATCAAAGGTAGAAAAATATCTCACATTTACAATATATATAGGCACACACAGAGAGATGCAAATAGAGGCCTTTTAGTTACTAATATTTGTGGAAAAGTCACTAAAGATATTTTTATATACCCAATTTCCAAATATTTCCTTTCTCCTCTCTTTCCCTCTTTCCCCTCTCCCTTTTTCTTCCTGGTAAGAACCCTTTGCTTTCAAAGAATGGCTCTTAGGTCAAGAGAAGATGGGGTAGAAAATCTACATCACAAAGGTATCCAAGTTTTCTCCAAGATAGAGTTTTAGGGTCATATTTACCGGATAATTCTGTTTCCAACATCCCAATATCTATAAGTATTTTGCAATAAATAGGAGAGGTTTTGGGGATTGGTAAAATGAGATATCATCTTCAGGGTTTTGCCATCTTACTTCTTGCATTCATTTTTTTGGGGTTTCTCCAAGTCCTACTAACATGTGTACAAGCTGATAAAGATCTGGCAGCCTGAGGTAATAGGTACCAATAATAACTGAATTCTTCAAAAACTAACTTCTTACGTTTAGGAAATTCTTTAATCGCAGCTCTTAGTTCAATTTTTGACCAAGAGGTAAAGAGTACATGAAGGGGTCCATCTGCAACCTTGGGTAGCTTTATTTTAAGTAATACTGTCTAATAGTCTCTTTAGAGTGGAAAAGCAGCAGTCGGACAGAAAATGAGTAAAACATGAGGTGAAAAAGTAAGGGAAGGAGCAGTAAGAGTCACATTCCTAGAATGTCCTATTGTCTTTTGTCTTTGGTACCTCTTGTACCTTTAATTTTCCCTTAGCCTTTGTACTGAATACTTTAATGAAACTATTTTGGAATCACGAAGTCTTCTGTAAACTTCTGGATGAGTTATAATAGTTATCTCATTTTTTTTTTTTTTTTGCTCAATTTGGGAACCTTTACTTTTGAGCGCACTTCTAAAATGATTTTTTTTTAACTGGAATGCTCTTCACAATGGTCACTGCTAATTCTAGGTGGTCTCTTAGACAGAGAGATTTTGCCTCCTTTGCAAATATCTGCACCTTCCAGGATTAAAATTCTTAAACATAAAATAAGAAGGTATGCCAGAAGGTGACATACTCAATTCTTTGGATATAAAGGATCCTGTTTCTTAATATTCACCTGAGGCCTCCTGCTGGCCCTGTCCAGCTCAGATTAGATTCAGTCCAGTTCTTAAGCTGGAATCAGACCAACTCCAGTTGGCAACCACCAACAGTTCCTGTGGAGCACTGGGTTGGGGAAAGGATTAAACCAGTATGCCCCAAAGAATGGGATTGCAGACTTATTCCAATGTGGAATCTAGGAATAAAACTAATGGCTAGAGTTTTTCACCAGGGAATTATAGTCTGAAAGGCTAGGGGCTTGACTCCAAGTAGAATTGTCTACTATTTCAAGCTGATGTGCTCCATAAAAGAAAGCCAATCAGATCGGGGCTTGAATGCAAGGAGAGAGCAGAGCTTAACTGAGAGAGACTCACCAATGGCATTTGGAAATAGTAAGAAAGACAGTGAACTCAAAATGGGGGCTGCAGGTGCCACATCTGCGTTTCTCATTGTCCGGAAATGACGTCAGAAGTTTTTTTTTTTCAGTATCAATACTTCCACCAAATCTGTTAAAAAACGAAATCCAACTAAGTAAAATTGGAGATCTAATTGGCTTTATTAAGTGATTCATGAATCAGGCAGCATCCTATTTAGCAAGGGTACTCAGCGGGGGTTGTACAAAATGGAAGATTTTATAGGAATAAGAGTGGAGCAAGGAAGCTATTGACAAAAGAAAAGAAAGTATTATTTTTAGATGAGCACATCTTTTGAGGAGAAGGGAATGGCAAAGGCTTTTATCATGCAGATTCCCTCTTCTTTCTGCGGGGTTGGTGGGGCAGAGAGGACTCATGTGACAGATTACCTCCTTGGTCTTGATCAGAAAGTTCCAGGCTGGTTGATTAAAATTATGTTACTGGGAGAGGTTGAAACAGCAATTAGGTCAGGTGTTAAATCTAAGTTTGGTATCATGAACTTTAGCACAAATGATGTCATTTTGAGCCTGTGGTATTGTCTTTAACAAAGGAGACAGGCAAAGAGGGCAGTGCTCATGTGTCTCCCAGTTTCCTGGACCACAAAGCAAGAACCAGATTTCCTAGCAATATACTGAGATGAATTCTCCACAGGAGACTATCAGGAAGGCATTCTATGGCATTTTGAGTCTGTCCTCTCAGTAGCTCTCAAGGATAGTTCCCACTCTACTTCTCAACCCCTCTATCTTTTCAAGGCTACTTTTGATATTTAAATCTTTCAGCTCAGGACAGACTTTGGTGGAAATAATTTCTTTCTCTCTTTTTTTTTTAATGAGCTAATTCCCAAGAGGATGTCCAAAAACATTTTATTTGCAAATTAATTCAGCCAAAAACAGAACAAAACTCTGCAGTAGTTTGAAAGGAGAGATTTGATGATCATTAAAATGTGGTTGCTGATGATTTCCATCACTGTACAGAAGTTTTTCGTTTGATGAAGTCCAAAAGAGACAACTTACTGAATGGGAGAATAAATTTGTAAATGTCAAATATATGTCCAATAAAGGTTTGATATCCAAAATATGTAAGGAACTCATACAACTCAATAACAAAAAAATAAACATGGCAATCAAAAAATGGATGGAGGACATGAAGAGACATTTCTCCAAAGAAGTCATACATATGAAGAAGATGCCCTACATCACTAATCATCAGGGAAATGCAAATCAAAACCACAATGAGATATAACCTCACACAAGTGAGAATGGCTAGTATCAAAAAGTCAACAAAAAACAAATGTTGGTGAAGGTATGGGAAAAAAGGAACCCTTGTGCACTCTTAAGACTGTAAATTGGTACAACCACTATGGCAAACAGTATGGTGAGTCCTCAAAAAACTAAAAATAAACCTACCATACCTAAACCAGCAATTCCACTTCTGGAAAGGAAAACACTAATTTGAAAAAAGATTTATGCAGCCCTTTGTTCACTGCAGCATTATTTACAATAGCCAAGATATGGAAGCTACCTAGGTGTCCATTGATAGGTGAATGGATAAAGAAGATGTTGTACACATACACAATAGTACTCAGCCATAAAAAGAAGGAAATCTTGCCATTTGCAACATGAATGGTCCTAGAGGATATTATGCTCAGTGAAATAAGTCGAAAAGGCAAATACAGTATGGTTTCATTTATATGTGTAATTCTAAAAACAAAACAAAATAAAACAAAAACAGACACATAGAAACAGAGATCAAACTGAGGGGAGGAGGGTAGGGGAATGGGTGAAAAAGGTGAAGGGAAATATAGTCAATAATATTGTGATAAGTTTACACAGCGACAGATGGTTACCACACTTAGTGTGGTGATCACATTGTAAGGTATGTAAATGTCAAGTCACCATATTGTATACCTGAAACTAATATTGTATACCAATTATACATAAATTAACAACAACAACAACAACAACAACAACAACAACAACAACAAAAGATTATTGTAGCTGCCATCCTGCCTTTGCTAATCTCCAGAGTGAGATAAGCCAATTGACAGCAGCTTTCCATCCTGAGCTTCTACTCACTGCTTCCTTTCCTGGAATCTGCAGCTCGGAAACAGTTCTCAACCCACTGTACTTTTTATTTATATGGGTTTACACACTACTAAAAAACCTTAGGACTTGATCAGATCCTCCAGATTCAAGAAAAGGAGGCTCCGATATAGTGCAGAAGCCTAAATATAAATCCTGACTTTTCATTTTCTATGTGCTAGGTAGGCATGGTGGTAGCTCCTTTGTAAAAGCGCATTTCGTGATCGAAATGTTGCACGGGCTCCGTGATAATTTGTAGGGTTACAATGAAGAATAGCACTCTATACTACTGAGTAAGAGGGTTGACTCTCAGCCCACGTCTACTGCTGGAGAGTTTGGTACCTTGGCCTGTGACTCAATTGGCAATCCTTTTGAAGCCTGCCCCAGTTGGTGACTGCTTGGTCTACACCTTCGCGGATGGATCCTGTCTCCTTAGCCACTTAGGTATGCTAAACTTGTCTACAACTGAGCGAGACTAGAGCCCAGGACAGGCCTGCGCGCCAACCCAAGCGAAAGAGCATCCCTGTGTGCTCCACACCCCAAGCATCTATCTGCCCAAAGGAGGGACTAGTAGGGTGGGTCTTGCAAAGTGCTTAAAACGGGCTTAACTGGGTGGGTCTCTGCAGTTTCCTACCGGACTCCAGCCTGGAAGGAAGCATTTCCTACCCTGGTCCTTGTTTCCACCCAGGTCCTTGTTTCCACCCAGGTTCCTGCGAATCGCCTGGTGCAATACGGACATGTCTTCCAACGGTGAGTTCTTGCGGAGTCCACCAGGGCTGGGGGAGTCTGGGAAGCTGGGGGTCTCTCTTGGGCGATGTCTTGTAAGTTCAGAAAGACAGGCCCCGCCAGGTGTGGTTTGAAGTTTACTGTTCACTGCGATATTTGGCGTTGACATTTGAAAAGGGGGAGGCTAAGCACTAAACCAGACCCTAAAGACTGCCTTAGAGAAGGCACTCAGGGTGGCAGTAGGTGCCCCGGTAGTGCAGTGTTTTTTCAAAATGCAGAAAATCTCCTTCTGCGAGATGAGGCGGCCTCCGGGAGCTCTGAGGAAGGCTGGGAGGTGAAGGAAACCTGGCTTCACCAGGGCCTTGTATTTTGCCCTTTTTTCTCTATGAAGTAACTCCATTTTGAACGGAATCACATGTTAGTGGTGAACTCAGCTCTGATGGATTCAAGGGGCCCAAAACTAAAACTGAGGGCTGGGCAGCTTCCCCTGGTCATGAGGGAAAATACAAATGTTAATATATAGAAATTCCTAATGTGAGGTTTTTCTCACATGCAATTTCCTTATGTTCTGGTTTTTGGCATCTCCTAATATTTGTGGACAGGTGGAGATGTGTGTTAATGGATTCTTGGCAGACTCGGGTGTGTCCATGGCAGTCTCTGGACATTCACATGGAATTGTGATTATAGTTTACATGGCAGACCCTCCAAGAGCTGTTGGGAGCTGAGGGAGAATTTGGAATAGGTTTGGCAAAGTACAGGCCACCAGTGACAGAATTTCAGGAGGGCCTAGAGAGCTCCGCACAGGGGCCTGAGATCTTTGCCTGCAAATAAATTCCTTCCCATCAAAGGCTGCAGGCTCCGCACTGCCCTGGATGGGGAGCAAGTCTCAGTAGATCTAAATGTGACGCCTGAGACTAATGTCTCTTACACTGCGTGTGTCTGTTCCAGGACCCCAAAGAGGCCGGAGGCGCAAGAGGACCAAGTTCAACAAAAACCAACACAAGATTCTCATTGAGGCCTTTGAAAAGGACCGATATCCTGATATCACCGTCAGAGAAGAACTAGCCCAACAAATCCAGATTCCTGAGCCAAGAATCCAGGTGAATTATAAATCTCCTTAATGGGAGGTAGAGGTGGGCTGAGGAACCAGCGCGTATATTGAGAGCCTGTTTAAACACTGGCTTAAAAAACCCGCTTTGAGTTAATCCTTTCAATATCTGTGTGAGGTAGGCATTAATCCCAATCATGAGGGTGGGAAAATAAAGATCAGAGAGGTTTAGTAATTTACAGCTCTGGCAAGGGATAGCCTCTAACTGGGTTATGTGGGTTATATCTGTCAAATGTTTACCATGTTAGAAATTGAAACTGAGAAATTTAAAAATATTCACTAATTTAAAAACAACCATAATAAAGTCATTACATGTTAACGTGTTTTTTTAAAGAAAAGCAACCATATTCTCACAGCCAGAAAATTTATGAAGTGAGTGGAATGGCAATAGAATACCAGCATGAGAGACTGGAATCTCAGTTGCTTTGCATTCCATTCATTGCCCTAGGTGTCCAGCCTCTGGGAGTGAAAAGGGCAAAGGTAGATCACGTCTGAGTTTTATTAAGAAAATAGTTTTTACTTCATAGGGCCCCCCCCCAAAAAAAAAGAGTCATGGATCCCAGGGGTCCTGGGTCATTTGGTCCTCTGGGTCACAACTCCCTGGGGGCAAATTGTGATTGGGGGTGAAGGCCCTGACTCCAGGGAGACTGCTTAGATGAGTCTGGGTACAACCTGGGTTTGAGATCTGCTAAGCCAAAATGAAATCCGAGTCTCTGAGAGTATCCTCAGGTTGTCTGGAAAGCCCCCCGGGTGATTCTGATGTGTGCCCAGAATTGAAATCTGTCCTTTTCCTGAGTGCTTTTCAAACCGGAACTATCAAGGTTCAACCCCAAAGCATTTGATTCAGAATCTCTAGGAGTGAGCCCAGGCTGCAGAAGTTTTTAAACTGCCAGGTGACTCTCCATGATGACCCCCTTGCTCTACACCTGCCCTTGGTCTGGGCCACATGTTGCTATCACCTGGAGAGCTTTATGGTACTAACCTCTGGGGTTCCACTTGGGCCAGAGGGGTTCTGAAATCTCCCCAGGTGCTTCTTGTGTGCAACAAAGTGCCCGAGCCTTGGGGGTCCCCCATCCCACCATTTCCTATCCAGTCCCTAAGTGAAGATGGTGGAAGGAATCAGGCTACTGGGGTAAGAATGAACATCCATTAAGGGTTTGCTTAGTGCCAAGTGCTCTGTTAGGAATTATATTAAAAAAAAAAAAACTTTAACCCAAGAAATAATTACATAGACCACAGCCTAGAGGGGAGAAAGTTACCAACAGCACCCAGTACACGCAGAGAGGAAAACCTGAATGGTCAGGGCTGTGGGGCTTCCATTTTTGGAAGTGGTGGTAGCCTGAATTTATTTAAATGAATTTCCATATTTTTCCTACTGAGCTCCCACTCCTCCATCCTGAACTGGGATACCCAAAAGCTTAGCAATGCCCCTAAACCAGTGACATCTGATTTAGAAAAAGAACTGAAAGCTTCTAAGCCAACATCTTTTGAGTTAGAATTGAAAACCTGCAAAGGGCTCTTATCAACTGGCAGAGGAACTTGACTCTGAGGGAGGGGCAGGCAGACTGTCAGGACTCCATCACAATCCTGATTTTATGACCAGTTACAGACAAAAGAGCTGGCCTTGAAAGTTCAGTAAATGGTGCAGTGGGTGGTTACAGCTCATGATTCCTGGAACCAGGATGGGAAACCCTGAAGTTCCCTAGCTCAGCTGCATGCCTCTCTCTGGAGGGACAGGGGAGGTGGGAGCTATTAGGCCTAGAGGGACCAGCTTCTGGAAGATTGGATTAGCATTTGCAAAGGCCCTGAGGGAGGAAAGCTGATTTACTCTAGTGACCAGTCAGCGCCCAATACCCTGTGCCTGTAGGCAGGAAGGGAAGCCTCAGATGCAGGCTCTGGGAAGGCACTGGGACATTGGGGTCACTGGCACCACCAGTCAGGTGGGGTGTCCAATGTACTGCTTCAGGGAGTACACTTGGCAGCTGGTCCTGAGTTGGAAGGAGGCTATTGCAAGGGTGGGAGGTGAGTGAGCAGCGCCCAGAATGTGCCCGTGTGTGTGTGTGTGTGTGTGTGTGTGTGAGTGTACAAGTGTGCTCATGCTCACATGGGTGCAAGGTGGGCACTTTGGGGAGATTTGCTCAGAAGGTAGGTTAGGCCACACAGTGAATGGTCTGAATCAGCCTAGCCAAAGATTCTTTTATTTTAAGCTTTAGTGGAAGTGTTATTTGACAACTGTTTAACCTCAGGTCATGTGCTGCTTGGTGATAATTTTGGTACTGGGCTTAATTAGAAAAATATCTTTTCTCTCTCCTCCCTTTGTTTCTCTCACTCTGGCTTTCCTTCTGTTCATCCCTGCCTCTCCTCCCCCACCCCACCTCACCTCAGGTCTGGTTTCAGAACAGAAGAGCTCGAGTGCCAAAGAACAGCCAGAGGAAGCCTAATGAGGAGACAGATGCTCAGGTCTCAAGATCCCATCAGGGTGGATTCTGTGCCCCCACCTGCTCTAGCCACCAGGGCGTCCTCCCCAGAAGTAACTCCAGTGTAACTCTCCAGACCTATGCTGGCCACTTTTCCTGGGATTTGGAGGGTATTTCTGGTCAAGCTGTCTTCTCGGGGCATTCTGGTGTCCTGGATACGAATGTGGCCTCTCCTGACTTGGAGCCTCCAGCCAGGACACTGGGCAAGCCTAATAGAGACTTCCATTGCTCTCCCTCCTCAGGCTTTAGCCCTGCAGATCTGAGTCAACTTTCTGCTTCCCAACATCCTTTCTCACAGCTGGAAGCTGGCGGTTCAGGGGCTCATCTGGGGGACCCCAGATCGTTCCTGACATATGGTGATTGTGCCCTGCAGGGGTCAGGGCAGCATCCTTCCTCCAGTGAACAGCAACAATGGGGGCCCTGGCAGCCTCCACTTGCTGTGGAGCCAGGGATGGCACCCCAGCAGCCAGTGTCCCAGTACCCAGGGCCCTGGGAGCAACACTCCCTGCCCCCACAGCTTTCACCACAGGAACACTGGCAGAATCCTGCTGATCCAAGTCCTCTGCAGCTTCGCATCAAACCAGCAGAGGTGCCTGCTGGACATCAGGAGCAGCTTCCACCCCTCCCTCCGGGACAGGACCTTGGTGGGAGGCCCCAGGTCACCCTGGTGCCCACCCACTGCAACTTCGGGAGCAGCACTTGAAGCTACCACCACAGCAAACAGTGGATGTGACCTAAGTAAGCACAAAGCCATCAGACGCAGAGTAAATCAGCTGTGGTTCCTCTGTACATTCAATACTATGCAAATTGAAAAGCGATGTGAGACTTGTGAACTGGCATGAAGAGGTCTCCCAGGCATCTCCTCAGGGGCAGAGGACCTAAGGAGAAGAGGGATTTAAAAAATCTCTGTCTTGCCTTTTACTGACTTATAAACATGAAGCACTTATAATGTTCTATAAACTCTTGGAGAGAAGGGGCTAAGGGTCAGGGTGAGAGCTGCTCTGTGGAATTGTATCTGACAATAAAGTGTGATGACTCAGGCCACTGCTGCTGTTTCTATCCACCTCAAATGGATCCTCCCTCTTCATGTGCAGGGTGGCCATGACCCTTGGCCTACCCTTCACAGTGCTCCCTAATCAGTTCTTCTCCCTGCTCCCTGTGTCCAGCCAAGTGTGGCTTGTCCCTGCAGCTGGGTAGTTTCCTGAAAACCAGCCCTTCTCTCCCAACACGCCCTGTAGGGCCTGATGCAAACTCAGGTAGGGAATGAATAGGTCTGAGGAGTGAAGGAGGTTGGGACGATGAATGAAATACATCTCCCTAGGTCACAGTCTGGACCGGCCCTCTTCAATACCTATGCATCCATGCAGAGAGAAGGAGAGGGAGGCATGTGGAAGGGTATGGGTGGGGAGCATGCCAGCTTGGAGGCTATCTCCTTAGCTAGGAGGACTGATGGTGATCCCTCATGTGGGGAAATCGTAAAAACCCTTTTCATTCACTTGGGAGACCATACCTTCAAGGTTACAGAAGACCCAAGGTTAGCTTTACTTGATTTATAAATAAGGATCTGGTGTAAGTCAGAGATGCACTCTGGGAGACTTAATTTGCCCTGCATAGTCTGAATTTAAGAAAAACCTGGAGCTGAGCACAGGCTGCTTGTCCGTAGAAATGATCTGTCATATTTTCACCTTTCTTGCTACTTTACCATTTCGTGAAGTTAAAGGGTTGGTGCATTCACCAAATGCCAGGAGACTGGTGAACGATGATGCAGCAGCCTCGGATGTGACCATGTCTGCTTAACCGCCTTTGCCAGGAGAGGCCTGGGGAGGCCCCCCTGGCTCTTGGCCCCTGCCTCATGACCTGAAGAGTCTCAAATTGGATCTGCATCAGCACTGAAGGTTTCGATCCAAACTACTTAGACAACTTTCTAGCCTGTAATCCCAGGGCACTCCACCCTATTTTCCCTCCCCAAATGACAGTCTTAAACAGAAGAGGGGTGTAACTCCAATGCTTCTGTTCATGAGGGAATGTTCTAGATTCCCAGGGCCAGAAGAGCAGTAGGTGGGTAGGGCTGTGAGGCAGGAGACACCACGGGTGTCCTGTTCAGATGGAGCAGAGTGAAGGCTGAATGCTGACCTACAGGGTGAGGTTTCCTCTTTGACTCTCTTTCTGCCTCTAAAACACCTTATGACATGTGGAATCCACACTGGATTCATAAGTATTAACTGGCCCTTATATGTGCCAGATTGTGATAGAGACTAGAAGGAAGACATTGATTCACCAAGCATTTATCCTATGTCTAGGGCAATGCTGGGCACAGAATCTGCCTGCACTAAGGTGTTTGGTGAAAGATATTCTTTCTCTAAAATAAGACCTCGTTATTTCCAAACTTCCTGTAGAGGCAAAAGAAAAGGAGCTGTCTCTTGTTTTCTCTTTTTATTTTTCTTATATTCTTTGCAGGAAATTTGTCTGCACCAGGGGGAAGGTCTTTAGGGAATTGGTATTTGTTAAGATGTGCTTTGGGATATACCACTGGAAGGCAGACTAACTGAGGTTCTGCACCCTTGGTCTTGGGCTAGCAACTCCCTGGTCAGCTGCCTTCTTTCTCTCCCAGACTCCTCCATGCTATCTGCCAGGCAGCTGATCAGAGAAAGCCTGAGGGGTAGAAGGAGGAGCCTGAGTTAGGTTGGGATTCAATTCTGACCCCTACACTTTCTAGATGTAGGGCCTGGATAATATTCATCTCTTGGAGTTTAGTTTTCTTAATTACAGGGTGGCATACAAGTGCTCACTTGAGCTAAGACCATGGCTCCAAGCATAAAAATAAACACAAGAGAGAAAAAAGACTGCTCTGCCGGTTCCTACAGGAAAGACAGTTGCCATGGACAAAACTTGAAAGGCAAATGTAAAACTGTGGGGAAAGGAGAGGGAATGAGAGCGTTTATAATGGCAGAAAAATTAATAAATTTAGATAATGATGAATTGCACTCCATAAAATGGAAGTGTTCTTATAAATAGGCAATCAACATTTAAAAAGTCATCATTCTAAATTTAAAAAACAACACAAAATATTGAAATGCCATCTTTTATCTATTGGATTAAAAAATAAAAATATTTGTCTCATATGGTCAAATATTTAAGAAATGCATGACAGAACTTTGTTTACAATAGCAAAAATTAGAAAAACGTTTAACAAAAGTAGAATGGTTAATGATATGGATCTCTTAGAACTTCATACTACTATGCACTCATTTCAAACAATGTCCTAAATTAGTATTTAATGACACATAGTTTTGTTTTCAACATCTGGGTGAGAATCCTTTAGCTAATGAAATCCCCTATTCTACAGGGAAAGAATCTGGGCAGATAATTAGCCAAATCCAACTTCCTTCTCTTTTCATCCTCTCTCTCCTGATTACTTAAAATACTGTTAAAGGAATATCAGCGCTGGTCAGATGAATCATGGGCGAGACTTCCGAAATGCTTCTGGTCCTGTTTTGGTTCAATACATGTTGGAGGTGGTCAGGCAGACCCATTAATAGAACCTGTCCATCTGGGCTTCAATTGTCCAGGGGCAGAGAGTGTGGGCCAAACAACAAAACCAAGGCAGTTGTAATCTCCTTTTCTACCTCCAGGAAACATGTCACAATCCAGGGAATGCATTTCACTTTGGGAATCTCCCCTTATCTATGCATTTTTGAAGCAGCTCTGCTTGCCTGGCAGGCCCCTTTCCTGGAAGGCCGGGGAGAGGAATGACAGAACAGAGTGAGAAAGCAGTGGAAGCCCTGTGCTTTCACCTGGAGAATGGAAAGAAGGTAAAACCAGCCCCCAAAAAACTCAGTGTGGGGCCTGTGGGTTTTCTGGGGAGGGGCAAAAACAACCCCACAACTCCATCTAAAGCTCTCATTTTGCATCTTGGCTCTTCCAGGTAAAAAAATCTAATGGGTACAGGTAACCAGTTCTGCCTGCTTCACAGAGTAGAGGTGTTTGAAAGAAACTTGTGAAGTAGTAGGTGCTGGATAATGCAGAACACCTGTGATTCTGTTTGATGGATTGAGAATGCCCATTCATACTTCTCAGAATATGCTTGCTGTCAATTTGGAATGATCACCAAATAAAAGGTAGAGTTGGAAAGTATTTATCCCATAAACATAACAGCTTTCTATTTAGAAGTTCTTTCTCCAAGGGCTGACCCCAATCTAGTCTATCTCTAAATCCAGACTAAAAAATATATATTCCACATGATGTATTTCTTCACTTCTTGTCCACTTCTTGACTTCTTTGGTATTTTTCATCTCCTGCCTGCTGCCTTCATTCCATACCTGGGCATCCAGATCTCTCTGTTGGGCTTGACTATGGAGAAGCAACTAGAGGGTCATCCCCTATCCTTTTACATTATTTTGTTCCTTGTTCCCCTTTATTTTTTTATCTTTCACAAAAGGAAGATTTTTTTTCTCACCATTCTTTCCTTACCTTTATCTTTTCTTTTTGAGAAAGACAATTACGCATGAGATTATAATGAGATGATCTCTTCTCACCCATGGAGATTTGGGAGAGGGGAACGTGGGGTGGATGGTTACAATAATGGGAGGGAGTCACCACAACATCCCTCTACTCTAGAGTACCCTAGCCTCTGCCCTGCTTATCCCAAATGGTTTGAGAGGCACTGGCTAGGTGACAGGGCTTGCATGCTGGCTCAGATTTTAAAGAGCTGAAAATGGTGCCATTTTTGCTGCTGTGAGTCTCAACAGAGGGGGGAGTACACTGTGCAGACATTTAGTGACACCTCCACTGGCTCCATTATAGAATGATATTGAAAGAGTTTGAATAAAACCACCATCAACAACAACAACAACAACAACAAACAACAACAACAACAACAACAACAACAACAACAACAACAACAAAAACCTCAAAACTGCTACTAACCTTTTTTGCCTTAAAATCTACTGTCTAGTATAAATGGCTGGACTAGCTTTGTTTGATGCATTTGTTCAACCTTTTACTTTTTCTCTTCTCTATCTGTAGGCAGTAAACATTTCTCTTACCAACAACTTATAACTCAATTTTGTGTTTCCGGGCAATTGGGTGATATATTCAGATTTATTTCTTCTATTCTATTTTGTGCTTCCTGTTTACTCTAATGTTTCCCCTACCTCTCTTTTTCTGTTTTCCTTCACATTGTTCAACATTTTTTCTCCCAAATTCCATCTTCCCTTCCCATCAATTTAGAAGTTTAAATTTATTAAATGTCTCTTAAACTTTATTGTAAATTTAATAAATGTCTCTGTTCTACATTTAAAACACTATCCTCCCATCATCCCCACACACAGCTTACATAGGAATTTTGTCCAGTATCCTTATGTCACTTTTATAAAAAAAAGACTCTCCATGCTTAGATTATAACTGCTAATTTTTGTTTTTGTTGTTTACTGTAAAACCCCTTTAGAGTTACCCATGTATTTAGCAGTTTCTTAGTTCAGCATTCCTTCTTGCAATCCAGTTTTTCTTTTCAAAGGATTATTTTATTTCTACCTAAAAAAATAATTTAGAAGACCATTTATTAGAGTTTTTTGCTGGCAAATTCTCTCCAATTTTGTTTGTCTGAACATATGGTTTTTCATCCTCACTTATACATAATTTTTTAGAAGGATGTACAATTTTTAGAGGACATATATTCTTTCAGCTCTTTGGAAATATTATTCTACTGTCTTCAGTTGATGCCAAGTCTGTTTTAGGTCTAAATAGAAATTCATTTGATGATCCTTCTGCCATTCTGCCATTCTCCATGCTGTGTCTTGGTGTCGATTTTGCTTCTTAAATCTGAGGATTTATGTCTTTCATCAAGTCTGGAATATTTTTCTATTATTTCTTTGAATATTATTTTCCCCAATTGTATCTATTTTTTTTAAAGTTCTGAAACACTAATTCAAAGATCTCCTTACATCATCCTTTAACCATATCCCCTTTTTTATATTTCCAATCTGTCTCTCTGTGCTGCAATATAGATAATTTCTTTCAATCTGTGTTCCAGTTTATTAATCCCTTTTTCAGATACATTTAATATTCTATTTAGTCAGTTGTATCAATCAGGGAGACCAACTTTTCTATAAAATAGACACACATATTGATAGCTTAAGCACAAAGGAAGTACATTTCTCACTCATATAATGGTCCACATTGGTGGACAGCTCACCTCCACCCAGGCTCCTTCCAGCCCTTGGCACTGTGAACGAAGATTGTCAAGGTGGAATCATTTATGTCAGGGGAACTAAAGCGAAACTGGGAAGCCATGAAGAAGTTTGTCTTACACACGTTCCACCCAGCATGTTTCTTCATAAACTTTTGAACTTCTCAGCCATGCCTGGACCTTAATCTCTTCCTTACCATGACAACCAGATCGTCCTCATTCTTTTACTTTGAAAGAAACCAACCCGTTTTACAAACCAACATCCTTGGTTTGCATGTTGAACTCAATCAATCCCAATTAACCTACCCAGAATCCTTCATTTACATAAAGAGGGACAGATTGAGTATAACACTTGTAACCTGAGCCTTTATAAGCTCTACTTTTCTTTTTTTTTTCTTCAGAGCACACTTCAGATTGCTGCTTAAATCTGTTGCAAACTCTGACACTCAAATAAATGTTTTTAATTTATCTTTTAGCTTCAGCCTCTTTCGTGGCCTACAGTACTGTTAGGGCTTCCAGTGAAGAAGGGAAATGAAGCCCAGAGCCTACACATTCACTCTTCTAAGTGCCCTAGTTCAGAAGAGGCACACACCACATTTCTTCAAAACCCTTGTAAAGACCTTAGTTACATATTCATATTGTATATGGTAAACTTGTACAATTTTTAGAAAACAGATGAAAATATGCGTTGGCCTTAAAAACTTTTCTTCCAATTGACTCAACAAGTATTTCTTTCTGGGCTCCTTCTAAGGATGAACTTAGAAATATAGCCAAAGTGTTAAATACAGAGACGTTTATGGTTCATGGCATAATTTATACCAGCCAAAAGAGAAGTAGGTAAGCAAAGGAGGGAAAATACCAACAAGGTTAACATTTTTACCTCAAGCACATCAATCTCCCTTCCTCTCCTGGCTGCCAGCTCATCCCTTCTGGGAGATCATACTCCCCAGAGAGCCCTGCACACAGTGACCATTTAAAATGACAAGTTGAATTAATTAACTGCCAAAAATGGATCTTCCATACCCTGTGTTTGAGGTGTGGCTGGGAATATGGGAGCATATCTTGGAATCTATGGGATGGGTGTTGAGGGTCACTTCCCATACCTCCCTCTGGGGCCCCAGGTAGCTCACAGGTGAGCAGGAGAGGCTAGCCAGAGGCCAGCTTAGCAGGAGTTTAGATGGGTGGGTGCACACAGAGCTCCAGGAATAGACTGAATATCCACCCAGGCAGGGCTGGGATTAAGGTGAGGAGAGCGAAGTATTCCCCTAGGGGCAAATTTAAGGGGATGGACATAAACCTCAGAAATTAAGATGAATAATATTTTAATGTGATATTTTAAAAATCAGTATGAATGCCAAATACAAAACAACAAAAATTGAAGACAAAAAAAAAAAGTCCATGATGAAAAAAACGTTAAATAAAGACAAGGACTCACAATGCCATACTGAGCCATAGCAGAGCCTGAGGCAAAGCTGGTCCTTATTTATTCATTTTATATTTTTTTATGATCATCCCTCCCCCTTACACCCTCAGAACCTTAAGGCAGTTGAGAAAATACTGAAAAATTGCAAACTAGTTTTATTCTACATGTAGCTGAGAAGTTAGTGAATGGTATGACCTGGGGTGACAGCAGGGCAAATGTCAAAATGCCCTCAGGGTCTTCTGAAGATGAGCTTAAACATGAAGACGCTAGGCACAAAGGAGCAAGATTTGCTTTGAGCCAAGCTTAATAGACACAACAAATAAAAGCTTTCTCAATGTGAGAACTTAATTTAAGAGAGGAGCGAGCCAAAGATTGCTGATTTTTTACAAGTGTGTTTAAGAAGATTAACTGTAATTTGCCTCTTAGAGGAAACTCTCACCCCCCCACCCCCCTACCCCCCCCCACCCCCCCCCACACCCCCGCCAGGAAATAGAAACCTTTATTTAGGTGGCGCTAGAAATGATAATAGGATACCAGCGAAATAGGCAGAGGATTAAAAAATGTCAAATAGGGTCAATGACAGAACAATGAGAAAACATAAAAACTCACTGGGGAATGGGGTACTTCAGGGTGCAGCACTTCAAGATACAGTTGCCATCTGGGTTCTCAGGTCAGATACCTGAGACTCCTGACTGTCCCTCTCACTTAAGATCCCTGGCGTTTTTCCATCACACGGTCTTGCTTTCTTACCTCCTTAATGTCTCCCAGAGCCTTCAGCTTCTCCCAGTTCTGGTCTTCATGCCCTCTGAATTTCTTCCTTTTTTGTGGGTACCAAGGCATCAGCCCCCTAAACAAGCCCATGGGGCATGATGTAATGTCACTAAGACAACATGGTCTAGAATCGTGCCGGACTAAAGTTGAGGTGGGGGCGGGGGGTGTCACCTTTAGTCAATTAAACAACAAAGCCACACAGAAAACAAAATTTCAACAGATAGATTTCTTCTACACACCATTACTAAAGTGAATTCCAGATGGACAAGATTTAGAAAAATACTCTGTATTCTAAAATTTTCATGGTGAGGAAAACCCATTCTAAGTGTGATTTCAAATTTAAATACCACACAGTAAATGGCAAGCAGATTTGAGGATTTTTTAGTTTTTGTTTTGATTTTATCATAATATTTCATGTACTCTTTTTTAGTACTTATAAAGAAAAACAGCAGTGTCCAACTCCAAATCTCTACACTGCTAATTCCTGTTCCTTAGAAGCAAGATTTAAATCTCTTATGGGTTTATTAAGGTTTTATGTCTACATTAACACATGATAAGCTTATAATACTATTTCTTGATTTCTGGTTTTATGTATTAGCCTGTAGACTTCTTACTATAAGAATATGATTTTTGGCACTTCCTCAATATTTACTTTTTTCCATTCTCTTATCATAAAATATAATTTCTGGGTAAATTACAGTGTTTACAGTATCATTTATTTACAGCATGTTAGTCATATTCATAGTATATCCTGATTATGTTATCTTTGTGGTACTGAAGGAGGATCTGATGCAAGGTCTCCAGTACTAAGAGCTTCGCAGCATTCCTGACTTCATCTCTTCTTACTATATAGGTTGTAAATACACACAAATTTCATTTCTTTCTTGCTTTTTTTTTTGTTTTACTGTTAATTTAAAAAAAATTTTATGATGACATTGGTTAATGAAATCCAATAAGTTTCAGCTGTACATTTTAACAGTAAGGCATATATATATTTACATTATATGTTCACCTCCCAAATTCATTTCTTTAATATAATTTTTTTCCTTGATTTAAGTTAGTTTTGCCCAGATAAAGGCTTTATGACTTGTTTGCTTTTTTCCCTGTCCTTGTCCTCTATGTGCCTGCTCCTTAAATCATTTAGCTTTAGGACATGATTAACTGAGCCTCTGGTCTATAATCATTTGGGCAAGCAGGCTTTAGTTAAACTAGACCAAGGATAGTTATTTTGGCTTTAGATGTGTTTCAGCTCCCAGCCCTATCGATGCAGAAGGCCACGGGATCCGACGGGATGACGCCATGGCTGATTCCAGAACAGGGCACAGTGATCAACTACCTCAACCCTCTTTAGTTGTCCAAACAGCAGCACCCAACTTCCTTAGTTTCCATGACCATTGACTTTTTCCCTACATAATCTGTACTCTTGAGACATTGGGAAAGCCAGGCCTTTGGAGTGATAGTCTGCCTGTTCTTGGGGAATTGCAATTCTCTAATAAATGCTTATTCTAAATATCCCAACTCCTGTGTTAGTCTTTTGGCTGGACAGTGGCAGATAGCACAAGCCTGGGACTCATTTTTCCTCTGGTTACAATACCACTTTTCTTTCTCTAGGCTCTCAAGTTTTCTATGCATAAATCATTTATTAATTCCCTCGCCCCTCTGATGACCATATTAACCAAACATATCAGATATTCTGTTTCCTCTTTCCCCTTTCTTCTTTCTTCTGAGGTATTGCTCCTGGAGGCCTTAGCCTCCCTACTCTGCTCTGTATTACCTGCTCTCTAGGTTTCACTTACCACTGTTTTTTTCTGGCATTTTCTTCTCTACCCTCTTGGGACTTTCTTCTTCCTCTTTCTTATGTCATAGCTCACATTTTTCAGGACCTATATCATTATTTTTCTTGGTTTTCTCTATTATTTTGTGGAGCATACTCTCAACTAGCTTCATAAGGATGGGTGTATAAGAGTTAATTTTTTGAGAATGCATGTCTGAAAGTATCGACCTAGCTGGATAAATACTGGCAGTCATATTCCTTCAGAATCTTGAAGGCAACTCTCATGATTATTTGTAGTTTGCTGATGAGAATTCAATGTTATTCTGATCCCCAACACTTTGTATGCAAAGTGCTTATTTTTCCCTGTGAGGAAAACCAAGGTCTTTTAGAATCTTTAGTTATTTTGTGTTGCTTTGTGTGCGCACATTAGATTACATATAACTTTCTGTGCATTTAGTGGCTATTATTCATTTGGAAGTTCATGTCTTTCCATATTAGAAAATGTTCTTGCTCTTCTTTGCTGATAACTTCCTTTGTTTTCTTGATCCTCAATTTCAGATTCTACTATTTTGATTTTGGCTTCCCAAACCAATCTCTGAATTTTTAAAAATTTCCCTCTCTCATTCTTTTTTAAAATCTTTTTGTTCTACTTTGTGAAGTTTTAAAAAAATTCTTATTCTTATCCTTCAACTTATTTTTTTAATTATCTAATGTATTTTATTATTTAAAGTGCTCTTTTTTGTTCTCTGGAAATTGCTTTGAATAACTACCCATTATTGTGTTATGGAGTGAGCATCTTTCTTTTTTGCTTGAACATACTGTGCTGTAGTATTTTGAGTTGTTTTTTCCTGCTCCCATCTGTTTTTCTTTCTTGCCCTTAATTTTTTTTTAACTGTTTGTGTTGGTCTCTATTTTTCACATTAAAGCCTTGCTTCAACTACCTGATGATCTTCAAATAGCATTCAAGTTTAAGAGTGAGGCATTAAAAATCTAGAAGCTTGGGTAAGGGGTTGGTGTGGATGGCCTTCTCTGTTTCAGATGCAGATGAATCATTGCAATGGAGGGGACCCTTACCACCAGTATATGATTTTTTTCTCTTCTACTGGTCACTTTCCTAGAGAGAATCCACACATCTTTTTATACCTTACAGGAGGCCTGGCTGCTGGTGCTCTCAGGGCTAAGTGAGAACAGACAACTGGGATGGAGGTATCTCACCATTTATTGTGTAGATTTTCACCCAATTCTCCTTTTTGTGTCTATTATC